>PVLA01019907.1:0-11278 GCA_004027455.1 Hydrochoerus hydrochaeris
TATGACATTTATGTGCCAATTATTACAAGTATGAAACTTATGACACATGTGAAACTTATTCACATATGTGATAAAAATGCAATATGTGCCATATCAATAATCCAGATAACAGACTTATATATATGAAGAGAATGTGACCCATCAGTGTAATTGCAAGAGGGCTTCCATGTCATAATGGAATGGGGGGAATTGGTGACCACAAATCCAAACCCTACAGGTAATACTGAAGCTCATTTTAGACAGAGACAATATCTTGACCAGGATTAAAGGAACTGGGGCAGAAAGGCACCTCTGAAAATGGCTGTCAGTAGCACAACAGGAAAGCAGAAAAACAAAGTCAGAAATTAGCAGTGCCGAAATGAGGCAGAGATTGAGAGTGCTAATTGTGACTGAAGTGACTTGTCACAATTGTGACATCTATGACACTTGTGACATGTGACTTTTAGGGTTCATATGCCATTTTTGAAATAAATGATATTTGTATGTCATGAATGGCGTAAGTGATGTATTCATCTTATATAGCATAAGTGACATTAGTGATAATTGGGACATAGGTGACATATATGACATTGATACCCCTGACATGATTAGTATATGCCACATATGTGACATATGTGACATTCATGACCTATGTGACATATATGGTCTCTGTGACAATAAGGTCATTTGTGACAGAAGACACCTTTATGTCATTTGTGGCATTTATGTCTTTTGGGGCATGAATGCGACATATATGAGAAATATATGACCTATGTATGACATCATAATTTCCCATGTGACACATGTGACATCTAAGTGTCAATTATGACATGTGTGATATTTATGACACGTATGACACTGATCATATAGGTGATGTGTTTTGCATATATGACATATAACTAATCCAGAGGACAATCTTAAAAATAAAGAGAGAATGTTACCCATGAGATAAATTGCAAGTTGCTTCCATGGCATAATGGAACTGGGGATTTTTGTGACAAGCAATGTGACACATGTGACATTTATGACATACATGACATATATGTTCAATGTGACATTTGCAACATTTTGGACCTAACTCACATTTATGACATTTGTTCCCTTCATTACACGCATGGAACTTGTATATGATATGTATGACATTTTTATGACATAAAAATATCACATGTGACACGTATGTCATACATGTGCCAAGTATTACATTTATGAAATTATAACACAAGTGAAACTTATCACATATGTGATAGAGATGCCATATGTGCCATATCAATAATCCAGAAAACATACTTACACATATGAAGAGAATGTCACCCATCTGTGTAATTGCAAAAGGGCTTCCATGTCATAATGGAATTGGGGGAATTGGTGACAACAAATCCAAACCGTATAGGGAATACTGAAGCTCATTTTAGACAGAGACATTATCATGACCAGGATTGAAGGAACTGGGGCAGAAAGCAAACTCTGAGCATCGCTGGCAGTAGCACAAAGAGGAAAGCAGAAAAAAAAGTCAGAAAATAGCAGTGCCGAAATGAGGCAGAGATTGAGAGCGCCAAATGTGACAGATGGGACTTGGCTCAATTGTGACATCTATGACACTTGTGACATGTGACTTTTAGTGTTTATATGCCATTTTTGAAATAAATGATATTTGTATTTCATGAATGGCATAAGTGATGTATTTGACTTATGTGGCATAAGTGACATTTGTGAGAATTGGTACATAGGTGACATATATTACATTGAGACCACTGACATGTTTAGTATATGTCACATATTTGACGTATGTGACATTCACGACCTATGTGACATATATGGTCTCTGTGACATTAAGTTCATTTGTGACAGAAGACAGCTTTATGTCATTTGTGGCATTTATGACTTTTGGGGCATGAATGTGACTTATATGGGAAACATATGACCTATGTATGATATAAAAATTTCGCATGTGTCACATGTGATATCTATGTGTCAATTATGACATGTGTGACATTTATGACACATATGACACCAATCACATAGGTGATATGTTTTGCATATATGACATATAACTAATCCAGAGGACAATCTTAAAAATAAAGAGAGAATGTTAACCATCAGATAAATTGCAAGTTGCTTCCATGGCATAATGGAACTGTGGATATTTGTGACATGCCATGTGACACATGTGACATTTATGATATATGTGACTTATATGTTCAATGTGACATTTACAACATTTTGGACCTAACTCACCTTCACGACATTTGTGAACTTCATGACACTCATGGCACGTGTATCTGACATGTATGACCTTTTTATGACATAAAAATTTCACATGAGAAACCTATGATACATATGTGACATTTATTACATGTATGAAAATTATAACACATGTCAAACTTATCACATATGTGATAGAGGTGCCTTATGGGCCATATCAATAATCCAGATAACATACTTACATATATGAAGAGAATGTTTTCCATCAGATTAATTGCAAGAGGGCTTCCATGTCATTATGGAATGGGGGGAAGTGGTGACCACAAATCCAAACTGCACAGGGAATACTGAAGCTCATTTTAGACAGAGACATTATCATGACCAGGATTGAAGGAACTGGGACATAAAGGAATCTCTGAGCATGACTGGCAGGATCACAAAAGGAAAGCAGAAAAAAAAGTCAGAAAATAGCAGTGCCGAAATGAGGCAGAGATTGAGAGTGCTAATAGTGACAGATGTGACTTGTCACAATTAGACATCTATGACATTTGTGACATGTGACTTTTAGGGTTTTTATATGCCATTTTTGAAATAAATGGTATTTGTATTTCATGAATGGCATATGTGATGTATTCGTGTTTTGTGGCATAAGTTACATTTGTGATAATTGTGACATAGGTGATATATATGACATTGAGACCCTTGACATGTTTAGCATATGTCACATATGTGACATATGTGACATTCACGGCCAATGTGACATATATGGTCTCTGTGACATTAAGGTCATTTGTGACAGAAGACACCTTTATGTCATTTGTGGCATTTATGACTTTTGGGGCATGAATGTGACTTATATGAGAAATAGTTGAACTATGTATGACATAAAAATTTCCTATGTGGCACAGGTGATATCTGTGTGTCTATTATGACATGTATGACATTTATGACACATATGACACTGTTCACATAGGGGATATGTTTGACATATATGACATATATCTAATCCAGAGGGCAATCTTAACAATAAAGAGAGAATGTTACCCACCAGATAAATTGCAAGTTGCTTCCATGGCATAATGGAACAGGGGATATTTGTGACATGCAATGTGACACATGTGACATTTATAACATATGTGACATATATGTTCAATGTGACATTTACAACATTTTGGACCTAACTCACCTTTACTACTTTTGTGAACTTCATGACACGCATGGCACTTGTATCTGACATGTATGATCTTTTTATGACATAAAAATATCACATGTGACATTTATGAAATATATGTGCCAATTATTACATGTATGAAGCTTATAACACACGTAAAACTTATCACATATGTGATAGAGATTCCTTATTGGCCATATCAATAATCCAGATAACATACTTAGATATATGAAAAGAATGTGACCCATCAGAGTAATTGCAAGAGGGCTTCCATGTCATAATGGAATGGGGGGAATTTGTGACCACAAATCTACACCCTACAGGTAATACTGAAGCTCATTTTAGCCAGAGACAATATCATGACCAAGATTGAAGAACTAAGGCAGAAAGGAACCTCTGAGCATGGCTGGCAGGAGCACAAAAGGAAAGAAGAAAACAAAGTCATAATATAGCAGTGCTGAAATGACGCAGAGATTTAGAGCACTAATAGTGACAGATGTGACTTGCCACAATTGTGACATCTATGACACTTGTGACATGTGACTTTTAGGGTTTATATGCCATTTTTGAAAGAAATGGTATTTGTATTTCATGAATGTCATAAGTGATGTATTCGTCTTATGTGGTATAAGTGACATTTTTGATAATTGTGACATAGGTGACATATATTAAATTTAAACCCATGACATGTTTAGTATATGTCACATAGGGGACATATGTGACATTCAAGACATATGTGATATGTATGGTCTCTGTGATAGTAAGGTAATTTGTGACAGAGGACACCTTCATGCAATTTTTGGCATTTATGTCTTTTGGGGTAAGTATGTGTCATACATATGCCATTTGATCTGTCCAAGACATAAAAATTTCACATGTGACACATGTGACAACTATGTGTCAATTATGACCTGTATGAATTTTATGACATATAGGACACTGATCATGTAGGTGATATGTTTGACATATATGACATATAACCAATCCAGAGGACAATCTTAAAAATAAAGAGAGAATGTTAACCATCAGATAAATTGTAAGTTGCTTCCATGGCATAATGGAAATGGCGGTATTTGTGACAACTAATGTGACACATGTGTCCTTTATGACACATGTGACATATGTGTTCAATGGGAGATTTAGAACTTTTTGCCCCTAACTCACCTATGTGACATTTGTGAATTTTATGACATGCATGGCGTGTATATCTGACATATATGGTCTTATTATGATATGAAAATATCACATGTGACACGTATGACATATATGTGCCAATCATTACATAAATGAACATCATAACATATGTGAAACTTATCACATATGTGATAGAGATGCCATGTGGTCCATATCAATAATCCAGATAACATACTTACATATAACGAGAGAATGTCACCTATCAGAGTAATTGCAAGAGTGCTTCCATGTCATAATGGAATGGGGGGAATTGGAGACCACAAATCCTAAACCTACAGAGAATACTGAAGCTCAGTTTAGACAGAGACTATATAATTACCAGGATTGAAGTAACTGTGGTGGAAAAGAACAGCTGAGCATGGCAGGCAGTAGCACAAAGCGCAAACTATACAAACAATGTCAGAAAATAGCAGTGCAGAAATGAGGCAGAGATTGAGAGCACTAATTCTTACAGATGTGAATTGTCACATTTTTGACATCTATGACACTTGTGACATGTGACTTTTAGTGTTTATATGCCATTTTTGAAATATATGACATTTGTATGTCATGAATGGCATAAGTGATGTATTCGACTTATGTGGCATAAGTGACATTTATGATAATTGTGACATAGGTGACATATATGCTATTTAGATCCATGGAATGTTTAGTATAAGTCACATATGTCACATATCTGTCATTCATGATATGTGTGACATATATGGTCTCTGTGACTTTAACCTCATTTATGACAGAAGACACCTTGATGTAATTTTGGCATTTATGATTTGTGCCATGTATGTGACATATATGTGACATATATGACCTAACTATGACATAAAAATTACACGTGACATGTGTGATATATATTTGTCAATTAGGATATGTATGACATTTATGAAATATATTGCACTGATCATAGATATGCCATATATGTCACATATATGTCACATACACGTGTGAACAGATATAAATGCCACAAATGACATAAAGGTGTTTTCTGTCACAAATGATCTTAATGTCACAGAAACCATATATGTCACATATGTCACATACATGACATATACTTAACATGCCATGGGCCTAAATGTCACATATATCACCTATGTCCCAATTATCATAAATGTCACTTATGCCACATAAGTCGAATATATCACTTAGGCAATTCATGATATAGAAATTTCATAAATTTCATATAAACCATAAATGTCACATGTCACAAGTGCCATAGATGTCACAATTGTGGAAACACACATCTGTCATATTAGTTCTCTCAATCAATGCCTCATTTCTACACTGCTACTTTCTGACTTTGTTTGTCTTCTTTCCATTTGTGCTACTGCATGCCATGCTAAGAGGTTCCTTTCTGCTGCAGTTCCTTCAATCCTGGTAATTATATTGTCTATGTCTAAAACGAGCTTCAGTATTCTCTGCCAGGTTTGGACTTGTGCTCACCAATTCCCAGCATTCCATTATGACATGGAAGCACTCTTGCAATTGCTCTGATTGGCAACATGCTCTCATTATATTTTAGTATGTTATCTGGATTATTGATATATTACATATGACAACTCTATCACATATGTGATAATTTTCACGTATTTTAAAATCTTCATACATGTAATAAATGGCACATATATGTCATACCTGACACATGTGATATTTTTATGTCATAAAAAGTTCATTTATGTCAGATATAAGCGCCATTCATGTCATAAAGTTCACAAATGTCACAAAGGTGAGTTAGGTCCAAAATGTTGTAAATGTCACATTGAACATATATGTCACATATGTCATAAATGTCACATGTGTCACATTGGTTGTCACAAATTCCCTCAGTTCCATTATGCCATGTAAGCAACTTGCAATTTATCTAATGGCTAACGTTCTGCCTTTCTATTTAACATTGTCCTCTGCATTAGTTATGTCATATATGTCACACATATCACATATGTGATTAGTGTAATATGTGTCAGAAAGTTCATACATGTCATAAATGACACATATAGGTCACACGTGTCACATGTGAAATTTTTATGTCATAGATAGGTCATATATGACACATATATTTCACATAGTTGCCCAAAAATACATAAATGCCACAAATGACGCTGAGTCTTCCGTCACAAATGACCTTAATGTCCCAGAGACCATATATGTCACATATGTACTGAATGTCACATATGAAACATATGTGACATATACCAATCATGTCTTGGGTCTAAATAATATAAATGTCACCTATGTCACAGTAATCATAAATGTCACTTATGCCACATAAGTCGAATATATCTCTTATGCCATTCATGACATACAAATATCATATATTTCATAAATTGCGTATAAACCATAAAAGGCACATGTCACAATTGTCATAGATGTCACAATTGTGACAAGTCACATCTGTGACAATCAGCGCTCTCAATCTCTCCCTCAATTCAGCACTGCTATTTTCTGACTTTGTTTGTCTACTCTCCTCTTTGTGCTACTGCCTGCCATGCTCAGAGGTTCCTTTCTGCCACAGTTCCTTCAATCCTGGCAATTACATTGTCTCTGTCTAAAATGAGCTTCAGTATTCTTGGTAGGGCTTGGATTTGTGGTCGCCAATTTCCCCCATTCAATTATGACATGGAAGCACTCTTGCAATTACTCTGATGGGTAACATTCTCTCATTATATTAAAGTATGTTATCTGGATTATTGATATGGCCCATATGGAATCTCTATCACATATGTGATAATTTTCATGTATGTGATAATCTTCATACATGTAATAATTGGCACAAATATGTTATACGTGTCACATGTGATATTTTTATGTCATAAAAAGTACATATATGTCAGATATGCATTCCATGCATGTCATAAAGGTCACCAATGTCACAAAGGTGAGTTAGGTCCAAAATGACGTAAAAGTTATATTGAAAATATATGTCACAATTGTCATAAATGTGACATGTGTCACATTGCTTGTCACAAATACCCCCAGTTCCTTTAAGCCATTGAAGCAACTTGCAATTTTTCTGGTGGGTAACATTCTCTATTTTTATGATTGTCCTCTGGATAGGTTATATGTCATTTATGTCACACATCACATATGCAATTAGTGTCATAAATGTCATAAACATCATACATGTCATAATTGGCACATATATGTCACATGTGTCACATGTTTAATTTATATGTCATAGATGAGCCATATATGTCACATATATGTCTCATACATGCATCAAAATACATAAATGCCCCAAATGACAAAAAGGTGTCTTCTGTCACAAATGACCTTTATGTCACAGAGAGCATATATGTCACATATGTTGTGAATGTCACATATGTGTCATATACTAAACATGTCATGGGTCTAAATGTCATATATGTGATCTATGTTACAATTATCATAAATGTCACTTATGCCACATAAGTCGAATACGTCACCTCTGCCACTCATGACACACACATGTCATATTTTTCATAAATGGCATATTAACCATAAAAGTCACATGTCACAATTGTCATAGATATCACAATTGATAAAAGTCACATCTGTCACAATTAGCACTCTCATTCTCTGCCTCATTTCTGCATTGCTATTTTCTGACTTTGTCTACTTTTCTCTTTGTGCTACTGCGTGCCATGCTTGGAGGTTCCTTTCTGCCACAGTTCCTTCAATCCTGGTAATTATATTGTCTCTCTCTGAAATGAACTTCCATATTCTCTGTAGGGTTTGTATTTGTTTTCACCAATTCCCCCTTTCCATTATGACATGGAAGCAGTCTTGCAATTACTCTGATGGGCAACATGCTTTTGTAATATTTAAGTTTGTTATATGGATTATTGATATTGCACATATGACATCTCTATCACTTATGTGATATGTTTCACATATGTTATAATCTTCATACACGTAATAATTGGCACATATATGTCATACATGACAGATATGATATTTTTATGTCATAAAAAGTCATATATGTCAGTTATACATGCCATGGATATCATAAAGTTCACAAATGTCAGAAAGGAGTGTTTGGTCCAAAATATTGTAAATGTCAGATACAACATATAGGTCACATATGTAATAAGTGTCACATGTGTCACATTGCTTCTCACAAATTCCCACAGTTCAATCATTCCATGGAAGCAGCTTGCAATTTATGTAATGGGTAACATTCTCTCTTTGTTTTTAAGATTTCCCTCTGGATTAGTTTTATGTCATATATGTCACACATATCACATATGGGTTTACTGTCATATATGTCATACGCTCATACATGGCATAATTGACACTTATATGTGAAACCTGTCACATGTGAAAGTTTTATGTCATAGATCAGTCATACATGTCACATATATGTCACATGCATGCCCCAAAAGACATAAATTCCTCAAATGACATAAAAGTGTTTTCTGTCACAAATGAACTTAATGTCACAGAGACCATATATGTCACATAGCTCGTGAATGTCACATATGTGGCATATACTAAACATGTCATGGGTCTAAGTGTCATATATGTCACCTATGTCATAATTATCATAAATGTCACTTATTCCACATAAGTGGAATACATCACTTATGCCATTCATGACATACAAATATCATGTATTTCATAAATGGCATATAAACCATTTCTGAAATATTACAGCTTTATGTCATTTGTGGTTTTTACACCTTCTGTGACATGTATGTGACATATAGGTGACATATTTGAACTATCTATGATATAAAAATATCACATGTGTCAGGTGTCACATGCATGTGTCAATTATGACATTTATGAACTTTATGACATATATGACACTAATCACATCTGTGATATGTTTGACTTATATGACATATACCTAATCCAGATGACAATCTTAAATATAAAGAGAGATTTTTATCAGAGAAATTCCAAGTTGCTTCCATGGCATAATGTTACTGGGGGAATTTGTGACAACTAATGTGACACATGTGACATTTATGACATAGGTGACACTTACATCATTTTGGACATAACTCACCTTTATTACATTTTGACAACCTAGAATATTTTTCTAAATTTAGTACTTGGGTTTTAATTAACACTAAAAAGAAATGCAATGAACAGTTTTCATTAGTAAGTTTCTTAAAGAAGATTCCATCCCCACCTAGATGACGCTGAAGCAAGATCAGAGTAAAAGAGGGTGCAAATCAGAAGTAAGATGACACATGCAAGACTTTAAAAAAATACTATCATAAATATACCTGGACAATTTTGTCTAAAATATGTTAAATTCTAATACAAGACATCGAATTTAGCATTCCAAACTAATGTTAAATAGTCTCTTTTCCTTAATTATGTTACGGCATTTTTAAAATCAGTCTCTTATTAAACCTCAAGCACTAAATGGGACAGTGGAAGTATGGAATCTAGAACATTACATAAGTATTAAACCTTTTATCCTCAATGTTTTGAATATATGTAGACACACACATGGCCTTCAATAAATTATATGACAGAGGACCAAATATATTTGAAAATATATTGAATTTATATTTTGTCACTAAATAAAATTTCAAATATGAGATACTTACATTTTGCTAATATTTGATTTAAAATGGACCCAATATACTTTATTTACTAAAAAGTTCAATTTCAAATTTTTTGAGATGAGTTATAACTCTATGCATTGTTACAGTTAAATGATTTTCAAATTTTCCTCCATGTGTCTCTTAATTCCATATTGACACTTCAGAAGAAAATAAGTTCCCAGATTGAGAACTTCCAGAACCAATTTTAACCTTCTCTTTGCAAAATTTATCTCTTGGTGTTCTGTGTAAATTTTCCTTTGAAAGACAGTTTGAAAAAACTTATATGATGAACAGTGTCTCCCAGAACCTTATATCAAACCAGAGAACATATTTAGCAATAAGTTGTTTGCAGACATAACCAGGTAACAATATAAAAGTTAAATCATTTAAGGTGTACACAAAATTCAATGGCTGGCGTCATTATAAAAGATACTGAGAGACACAAAGACAGGCAAAAGACAGGAGAATGAGGCCACGTGAAGACAACAAGAAGAGATTCAATCTATGCAGCCACAGATTTAAAAAATGGGGGATGATAATTGAACAGTAAGCAACAGAGTAAAGTACCTCTCAGAAAGACATAGTTCAGATGCTGCAATGTAGCACTGTGGGGAAGACAAGAAGGAAGGAAGTAGCTCCTCCAGATCAAGGAGAAGTCTAAAGTGAGAACTGAAGCCCACAGAAAGAGTAAAAAGATAAACTTCAATGAAAGAAAAGGTGATAACTGGTAGCTTTCTCCCCTGGAGCCAAATGCAATGTGCTGGAGGGATTTTTGTAAACTGGGGATCAATGGTCATGGTGACCGTCGAAGCTGTCAACTCCAGAGTCATCTGCAGTGTGGGGGAGATGGCAGAGGTAGAGGACCACACTGGTTAGTGGTGAGTACAGTGGACTCAGTCCTGTCTTGGGAGAGAGTGACTGGCTGGGAGCCATTTTGGAGTGTGGTCAGATAAGCCTGGAGCCAGAACTGCTGCCAGCATTGTAAGAAGCTCCTTGCTAGGTACAGACTGTTGGGAATTATTTAGACTGAACCCAGAAACATAAATATTTCAGCAAACATCATGGAGTATCTCTGCCATTAAACATCTTGGTCTCGAGCCTATCTCCACCCACCCATGCACCCCACAGGCCATTGGGGACCAAATGCAGGCTGGGAAAAGCATCACTAGAGCCCTAGTGCACTCAACATTCACCATCA
>PVLA01019908.1:0-10650 GCA_004027455.1 Hydrochoerus hydrochaeris
TAAGACACTTGAAAGAAAAATTAGGGAAGCTACACTCCTCATAATCACTTTCCCATCAAAAACAAACAAATAAATGCTTACCAGTTAATCTAACAAAGAAAATAAAAGATCTACACATTAAAAATTACAATACTGTGAAAAAAGTAGCTCAAACAAGATATCCAAAAATTGAAAAATATCACTCGCTCATAGATAGGAATGCATATAATAGTGAAATAGTCACAATGACAAGTGTTTCACATACTTAATGCAATTCCAATCAAAATATCATGAGTAGATCATCTGAGCAGTAGTGAAAACATTCTTAATAATCATTTGTACCCAGAAAAGATCTACAACAGGAAAACTCAATGGTGAGCAACAACACAAGTCAGGTTGTGTCAGAAATGCTAACCTGAAATTATATTCCAAGACCACTGAGATTAAATCAACATGCTAGTGGCAAAAATTACACTTGAGGATCAGTGGAAAAAGAACAGAAATCCAAAAATACTCCACTAACTTACATTTGACAATGAAATGAAACATTTTCACAGTAAGAATGATAGTGCTTCTATTAAATGCTGCTGGAAAAACTGGCTTTCCACACACCAAAGACCAAAACTAGACCTATGTGCATTTAAACAGAAATGCTTAACTTTTGGAAGAGAAACCATGTAGAAATTTTGAAGACACTGGGGTAGGCAGAGACATTCTGAAGAAAATCCAGAACACACTGGAAATGTTACAAAGTATCAACAAATGAGATCTAATTTAAAGATCTAATTCAAAGATCTGGTGCATAACAAAAGAAATCACCAAAAGAGTGAAAAGACAACTCATAGAGTAGAAAAAATTGCAACTCTGTAGTACCTCTGAAGAAACACTTATCTAGAACATATAAAGATTTGAAAAAAATCAGTGTCCCCACAGTCAAAGACCCAATGCAAAAATGGGATCTGAGATAAATGTACACTTATTGAATGAAGAAATACAAATCACCAACTAATACACTGGGAAATACTCACCACCACTGGTCATTTGAGAAATGCAAATTTAATCAACACTGAGCGATTACCTCATTGCAGAAAGAATGGCTAATATCATAAGTTAACCAATAACAAATGCTAGCAGAGTGTGGAGAAGTAGAAAACTTCTCCACTGCTGGTGGGAATGCAGAATGGTGCAACTACTGTGGAAGTTACCCAAAAGTTGGGATTAGGGGTCTCATTTATCCACCTATTCCTCTTTTGAGTATTTTGCAGATTAATTAAAACACAGAGATTTGCACCCATGTCTGGTAGAACCATTTGTAACCACCAAATTTTGGAAACAATTCAAGTATCAGTGAAGGGATGAATGGATTAAAAATCTTTTAATATAATGGAGTACTACTAAGTGATAGAGAATGATAAAGTTGAGGCTTTGATAGATGCATGGATGCAATTCAAAACCATATGCATAAGTGAAAAAATCAGACCCACATGTGTAAACATGACATTGTCTTACTATTGTGAGAAATTGAATGAGTAAATATTGTGGTTTGGTAAGAAATAGATGTAAAGAAAAAAGGATATGTTGGAGAAAGGAAAAATAAGGACAAGGAAAGAAAAAAATACACACTAGATAAAACAGTGTTAGAGCTACTTTCCCTTAGTTTAAAGAAAAATTTCTGTTAATATTGTTTCTATGATATTCCAAAGAACTACAATGTTTTATTCTAAGTAACTACTATGAAGATAATAGTATATAATGTATTAATTATTCTTAATCTTCTGCTGTCCTGTACTGAATCTGTTTGCTTTTACTTCTATTACTTTCTTTTTCAAATAATAAAAAAAAGAAAATAGCAAGATATCATTTGCTCATGGATAGGAAGAAGCAACATAGACATACTCCCAAAATGGTTCCATAGATTTAATGCAATTCTTATCAAATACCATCAGCATACTTCACAGCACTAGAGAAAACATTTCCAAAAATTTATTTGGAACTAGAAGAGATCTAAAAGAGCAAAAGAAATCACAGGAAAGAAGGAAAGGCAAGGGGCATCACAAGCCCTAACTTGGAATTATATTACAAAACCACTCTGATAAAAACAGCATGGCACAGGCAAAAACAAAACAAAAATCAAAGAGAAAACTACAAACCAAACTGACCAAACAAATCTACAAGAAAAATCAGACTGGAGGAGCAATGAAACGAATTACAAGATTAAAAAATCCCATTAAACTCAACTTGGACATCTATTGTTGACAGAGGGACCAAGTATATTCACTAGAATAAAAATGTTCTCTTTATAAATACCAATGGAAAACTGACTTTCCACATGTCAGAGAACAAAATTAGACCCATATCTTTCACTGTGCAGTAAACTAAAATAAAAATAGATCAAAATTCTAAATATTAAATCAGTAATATTAACTTTGGCAGAGGACAGAATAGATAGAAATCTTGAAGACATATGTATGACAGAGATTTTCTGAATAAAACCTAGAATTCAGGAGAAATACTGCAATGAATCAACTAGAATCTCATATTATTAAACAGCTTTTAGACAGGAAAAGAAATTACCAACAGAGTGAATAAATCAACAAACACATAGAGTGGGAAAAAAGTCTTAGCTTATTGTCCCATAGACAAAGGATTCTTATATAGAACACACAAAGAAATGAAAAAAATCAAACCCCGAAATTCAAAAACTCAATGCAATAATTGGCATCTGAGATAAATATGAACTTCTCAGAAGAAGAAAAACAAAAGGCAAAAAAAAAAGAATAAAAAGTACTCAACATCACTGACCTTTTAACAGATGCAAAGTAAGGTAATGGTGAGATTATATAGCACCCCAGATAGAATGGCTATTATGAAGAAATCAACCAATCACAAATGGATGGGCTGTGGGGAAATGTTACCCTTCTAACTATTGGTGGGAGTGTAAACATTTACAGCTGTTGTGGAAGTTGGTGTAAAGAATCCTCAAAAGCCAGGATAAGAGATCTCATTTGATCCAAACATTCCCCTTCTGAGAGTCTTCCTGGAACAAATGAACACATCATACCACATCAATATAGGCACATCCAAGTTTAAAGTAGCTTAGTTTGTAATAGCTATATCTTAGAAATTACCAGAGTTTCCAACAACAGAAGAATAGATAAACATGAGTGCTTTATATAATTTGTTGGAGTATTACTCAATCATATAAAAGGATAAACTTGAGAAATTTGTAGGTAAAAGGATGCACCTTGAAAACAAACACTTCAGATGAAATAAATTGGACCCATATGTAAAAATCACATTATATCTGAAATGAGATATAAAGGTTTTAATAAAGAGCAAGATTTATAAGAAACATTTGGACGAAGAAATTATTTAAAAGAAGGAACAATAGCTAGAGGGGCAGGACAGGAAAAAAAGAGTCCAAACTCTTAAATGATATAAATCAGCCACAAGGTTGAAATATCATATTGTTTCTTCAGTGGGAGTATCGTAAAGCATAAATCAAGACAAATATATGCAAAAGGTGCTGGAAATAGAAAATGTTCATTATATGACATTATGGTAATGAAAGTTGAACTTAGGTCCTTGTTTTTGCCATCCATGGGCTGTGCACTGAGCTATGTACCCGATCAAAGAAAATAATCAAATATGAGGATAAAAATGGATGTTGGAGGAAAAGAAGAAAAGGAATGGAAAAAGAAGGAATAAAATGGAAACAAAGCTTTTATTTAAAAAAAGGGAAATAGGGCTTTAAGAGAGGACAAAGATTTTGGGGGGAATAGAATCAAGAAATATCACACAGAAGTATAGCTTTCCTGTGATGAACATGATCATTATGCATATCTAACTGTACCAGTATATTTAAAAATAATAAAAGTATATAAGCAAAAATAAACCTGAGTGAAAAGACAGTTGAAAAGGAAAACAATATAGACACTGGCTTTACCCTCCAGAAGAGAATGTAAAGCTATCTATTGCCTTTCTCTAGCTACATGAGTGCTGTCTTCTAGGTTTACATCATGGATTCTGCCTTGTGCAAGAATTTTTAGATTTTGAGGTTAGTACTTAACGGTGCTTGTTCATACAACCTCCTTTCAAATCCATGAAGGACTATATCTTTACTTATTTCGACATGTTTGTCTTCTTGGTTAACTGCAGGCCATATATAAATTTAAAGTGAAAAAGCCTGAAAAATCAAGAAGAAAAAAATTAGAGGAATAACAACAAAAGCAAAATGACAGTGACAACTACAACAAGTACAATGTTACTATAAGATTTCAAAGCAAGATGACAGAAATTTAACAATGATTGTTATATCACTTATTCTTATCCTAAAAGTCATTCCCCAGGCAACCAGATACAATTATGAAAGTTTGATGAAATAAAATTTCCCTTTAAGAAATTTCTTTCTCTTTTTATATATCTATGGTACCTTTTTATTTTATTTACTCTGTTTTTACACTAGTGTGACAATTTGCTGTTTACCCATGCAACTCTGGTTTAGTTCACTTATGAGTATGCCTTCTAGTTACATCCATTTACCTAGAAAAGCCTCGAATGTATCATTCTTTATTGCTGGGATGTATTCCATTGCACAAAAATACCACTGCTTAGCAGGCCTGGGGATGTATTTTAGCAGCATAAATGCCTGTCCAGAAAGTGTGAGATTGGGAGTTTGATCCCTAATATAGAAAGAAAGGAAGAAAGAAAGAAAGAAAGAAAGAAAGAAAGAAAGAAAAAAGAAAGAAAGAAAGAAAGAAAGAAAGAAAGAAAGAAAGAAAGAAAGAGAAAGAGGAAATCTGTCACTGCATATTTATCCACTCAGTGGTTGATGGACATTTGATTATTTGCAAGATTTGGATATTACAAACTATGTTGCTATAAATATGGTTTCACATGCATCCCTGTGGCATTAAGCTTTCAATTCATCTCTGAAAATAATTAGAAGGGGAATAGCTGAATCAAATGGAACCTCTAATCTTAGTATTGGATTAATCTCCAAGCTGATTTCCACAGTTATTATACCAGTTTACCCTACCACGAACAGTGGACAAATGTGCCTTTATCCCTATAGTACTTCCAATATTTGATATTGGATGATTTCTTGATATCAGCTATTCTTTCTGAAGTGAGATGGTATCTCAGTATTATTTTAGCTTTTATGAAATGACCAATGATGTTGAAAATATTTTCATATATATATTTTCCATTTGTATTTCTTCATATGAGAATTGTGTATTTCGTTCAATGCTCCTTTTTGGATTGCTTGTTTGAATTTGCGGGGCTTGATTTTATCAATTATTTATACATTCTAGATAGAATTATTTGGTCTGAGGGACAGTTGGCAAACAGCTCTACCCAATCTTTGGATTTTCTTTTCTCTCTGTGGATGGTTTATACTGATGTGAAAATTTTTTTTAGAAGACTAGATCCCAGATGAAGCACTACCTGTGCAGTGTGTTTTTGGTTTATGA
Organism: Hydrochoerus hydrochaeris; assembly: GCA_004027455.1. Classification (NCBI taxonomy): domain Eukaryota; kingdom Metazoa; phylum Chordata; class Mammalia; order Rodentia; family Hydrochaeridae; genus Hydrochoerus; species Hydrochoerus hydrochaeris. Next base: position 5,454 of record PVLA01019908.1, read on the forward strand.
ACCTACTCCTACCCATATGTCCTCAAGTTTACTCCCTGCTTTGTCCTCCAGTAGGTTTAATGTTTCCATCTTAGTATTTAGATGTTTGAGACAGTTTGACTTTAGTTTAGAGTATGTTGGTAGGAACACATCTAGCGTGTCTTTCCCATGTAGAAAATGAGTTTTTGAAATACCACTTATTAAAGATACTTTCTTCCAATGAAAAGGCTTGGCCCATTTTTGCAAATATAAAATGGCACAGTGTGCCTATACTTGTGTAAGTGTCATCTGTTCTGTTCTATTGATCCTCAGCTTTGTTCTGTTGTCAGTTTATAGCATATATTCTCAATTATTGGCCCACATGCTAATAAGCTCATGGGAGGTACCATCTGGCTTGGGTGGCTTACCAGAAAGTCAAGATATTTGGCTTCTTGGTGGGATTCTCCCAGTCTTAGCATGGTCAATTCTTGTGGAGTACTGACTTCTCTTTTCCTGGGCCCCACATAATTTGTCCTGATTATCAGAAAGGCTAGCTATTTGGCTTCTTCCATATATATTTTATTATAGTAACTGTGTTGTATAATTTCATGCCTGAGATTGTGATGCCTTTTGCCTTGCCTTTATTGCCCAGGATTGTCTTTGCTATTCTAGTTCTCTTATGGATTCATATGAATTTTAGGAATGCTTTCTGTATATCTGTGAGATGTGCTAACAGTATTTTGGTTGCGATTGCATGAAATCTGTATAACAGTTTTGGGACGATGGCCAATTTCAGAATGTTGGTTATTCTTATCTGTGAGCAAGGCACATCTCTCCATTTTCTAAAATTCTCATTAATCTTCTTTGTCAGAGTACTGCAGTTTTCAATACAGAAATATTTTACATTCTTCATTAGGTTGGTTCTAAAATGTTTAATCTATTTGATGTTATCGTGAAGTCTCTGGTTTTCTTAATTTCTCTCTCATTGAATTTGTTGTTTGTATACAGGGAAGTTATTGACTTTTGTGTAATGATTTTATACTCACCTAAGCTGCTGGAATTTACTTGTTATATCTAGAAGCCTATTGTTGTAGTTTCTGGGCTCATTTTTGTACCGCAACATTTCATATGTGAATGATGTTAATTTAATATCTTTCTTTCCTATCTTTACTTCATTTATTGTTCTCTATTGTCTAAATGCTCTGGTTAATGTAACCAGAACTATTTTAAATAAGAGTGGTGGTAGTGGATGACATTGTGTCCTTCCTGATTTTAGAATAAAAGCTTTTAGTTTTTGACCAATAAATTCCAGTTACTGAGATCATGTATTATAGAATCTTGTAATGCTTTGTGTTATTCAAACATTATTGGAAAGAGTGATTAATTTGCTGCAGGCCCAATTCTTTCTCTTGTTCTTACTGTGTCTCCCCATGTTTAGGCTCACTGTTTCTTAGATTAGCCATGAAAATCTCAAGTACCCTTTATGTGCTGTGCTCTATTCAATCAGCCTGGAAATTCTTTCTCATCTTTGCATGATACACACTCTTCAATCTCTCTTTTTGCCTTTTTCTTTCTCAACTTCATTCATCTCAAACTTTCCTGCCTGTGATCCATCTTGACTCTTTATGATTCTCTTTCTCTACCACTGAGAGCTCCTTTCTTCTTTCATTTGTGTCCTTCCTCATCAATCATTGTTCTGGGGTTTTCTTTATTTTAGGATACAAGAAGCACTGTGGAGAAGATCTGTCAATTCTTAGGAAAGAAGTTAAAACCTGAAGAAATAGATTTAGTCATCCAGTATAGCTCCTTTCAAGTCATGAAAGAAAACCAGATACTCAATAGCATCCATTTCGATAACTTGGGTGCTACTGAGGGTCTCACATATATGAGAAAAGGTAAATAAAAATTCTCTGCTTGCAAATCACACAGGGGATATGCAGCACACTCCTCTTGGCTACAACAGAATGAGAAGAGTTAAAAAGTCTGAGGTTTTCTCCTTTGTGTTAAGAGTGGCGACCAACTAACATTAATTCTCTTTGAATCTCCCACATTATCCTTCAAGGTCACATTCTCAGCAACCTCATCACATTCAAATTGTCGCACACCTAAAATTTCACCACTTCTTAGTAGCACAACAACTTAGACTTAGATCCAAGTGTTTAAACTAGCTTTAGGGAACACTTCCAAGACATTGAAATACATAATTTTTGTTTAATTATTTTTATTTGTGCCTTTTTGTTACTCAGAGGGTAGTCCTTGGCACAAAGTAACTAATTTTATTTTAATTACAGTAAATATGTGGTAATGGTTATCACATAACTGGCTAATATATTGAAGCTGATATTACTATAGAGCTAAACAGTTTAACGAAGACCAAAAAAATCTAATGAACTTTGCTCAAAACTTGAGAGTATTATTCTTATTAAGCACATTCAGAGGTTGGCATGCCTACAGAGAATAACTGGTCATTCCAGTTTAACCTATTACTTAACTCAGATGGAAAATGATGTTTACCTGGTGCTACCCTGTAAAAAGAGACTTTATGAAAATGAATAGTTTCTAAATGAGTTAAAAGATTGAGTCATGCTTGCAAGGAAGAAACTATACATACAGGATCTTCTGGGAAAGAGCTGGAGGAAGTAAATTGTTTCTGTTGCAGCAAAATTGTGAATGGTAGGCACCAAGGCACAGAAAGGCTATTGGCTCTCAAGTGGTCCTTCAACTATGTCAGCCACTGTGTCATATCAGGTGCTTTCTAGGAGTTGACCAGTGAGATGCGGTGATGTCTTAGGCCTTATCACTTGATTTAATCTAAATCTCTATGCTGTGTTTTCCAGGCACCATCGGAGACTGGAAGAATCACTTCACTGTAGCCCAAGCAGAAGAATTTGATAAAATATATCAGGAGAAAATGGCAGGATACACCCCAAAGCTGTTTCCATGGGAAGATTTTTGAAAATTGTGACCTGATACCTGTGCTCCTGACATCGATGTTATCATGAATTCGGTCCACTGATCTCCAATTCTTTTGTTGGCAGTACCATGCTGATTTTATAACTGTAGCTTTGTAGTGTAATTTCAAGTCAGAGATTGGAATGCCTCCTGCCTTGCCTTTGTTACCCAGAATTGCCTTTGGTAGTTTCATCAGGATTTCATTAAACCTGTATAACAGTTTTGGGAGTATGAATAGTTTCAGAAAGTTGATTCTTCCTAACCAAGAGCAAGGGAATTAGCATTTCATGACTCATTTTTGGAAATATTCTCTCTTGCAAAGTTTTTATTGTATTCTGAAATTTTAAAATTTTTGGTTAAACTACACTGAGAAATGTAGAAAATAATGCTATTAAATATACAATACCTTCTTTCATAAATATTGCATTTGCGTGGCACAATGATGCTCTTCCAACACAATATGGGCATGAGCCTCTTTCAGATTTGGTAAATCTGAGGCTGGAAAATTAAAGGTTAAAGAGAGATGGTGCCAAAATCATGCAATAATGACCCACAGATAAATGAACCTATGTTAAATACCAAGTTATCATCTTCATTTATAGGGGGGCAGGTGCAAATGTAAACACATCCTAATCTTAGTTATTAGTCTCATGAATACAAAAAAATGTATAGATACATTTTTGTATCTATAATATGAGGTATTTATTAAAATGCCATTTTAATATTATGATTATTCATCTCTTCAATTATCATTTTTATATCACCTTATTTTCTCCTTGAAGCATGGATTTTTACGTTTTTAGTGATGTTAATGAGGAGAGCCCTGCTTCTTCTGGCTGCTTTAGACTTAAGAGTTGTTTTGGGGCCTTTCTAGCCAGGAATTGAAAATCATCTCCTCACTGATGCAAAGGAGGCAAAAGAACACCTGCATCTGTTAATTAAAAAAAATCCTGTTTTTAAAAGTAAAATTGGTTTTAAATACAAATAATATAAAACTCTACACACAATAATATTCTAAGGGTACACTATGTGGTCAACTATATTCTTAAACTTGCTTCAAATAAAAATAGAAATTAGAAAAATAGGATTTAAAGTGTCATCAAAACATGAACCCTTTTTCTTTTCTTTTTTTAGTTGATACATTACATATTGTCATCTTAGTAATAGTTGTTTGATTGCAAAATCAAAGACTAAGCAGTGGGTACACACTCAAAGACTAACAGTCCAACAATTCTATTTAATGGTTCCACCAAAATTGAGTTATATTGTCATCTCTCTTGCACACTTATACCTAGTTATATCTTTTAGAGCACTTTTCTTACCTTTCATTTTTTGCAATGTCTATTATAGATTTAGTATCTTATTAAGCTTTTATTTTTTTACTTTTTCACTAAAGATACAATGTGATGTTTCACAATGTGAATTTTCTTTATTTTTCTTATGAGGATAGTCTTTGAAAGGTCTCAAGATAGTCCTTATTTATAGCTGTGTAATATTTCATTGTATGAACATACCACACATTTTTCATTCACTCTATGGTTGATGGCATTTTGCTTGTTTCCAAGATTTGGCCAGTACAAATTTTGCTGCTATAAACAGGGGTGAATATTTATCACTGTGGTATGACATTGTCAATTTTATGGGGAAAATACACAGTAGGGGAATAGTTGGATTGAATGCAACTTCCAATCCTAGTTTGAAAACGATTTCCATACTCATTTCCTCAGTGGCAGTACGAGTCTATCCTCAAACCAAAAGTGAAGAAACATTCTTTTTTCTATGCAGCCTTGCCAACATTTGTTATGGGTTGATTTCTTGATGGCAGCCATTCTTTCTAAGGTGAGGTATTATCACAGTGTTGTTTTAATTTGCATTTCTTGAATAACGAGAGATGTTGAGCATTTCTTCATGTATTTATTTGAATTTGCACATCTTTGTCTGAAACATGTGTGTTCACGTCTGATGCCCATTTTTGGGTGTCTTTGAATTTGGGTGGACTGATGTTTTCCAATTCTTTATATGTTCTAGAGATAAGGGCTTTGTCTGAGGAACTGTTGCCTAAAATTCATTCCCATTTTGTGGGTTTTTTTTTCAGTTTGTTGATGATTTCCTTTGAAATACAAAAAGTTTTTACTAATATGAGATCCCAGGTGTTGATTATTTAAAGTATTCTCTGTGTGGTTTGCATTATGTTCATGAACTCTCTGTCTACCCCCATGTCTCCAATATTCTACCTACCTTGTCTTCCAGTAGATTTATGTTTCTGTTATATTCAGGTCCTTCATCC
>PVLA01019909.1:0-11274 GCA_004027455.1 Hydrochoerus hydrochaeris
GACATGAAAAACCAAATAAACAATAATAAAATTATAAAAGTGGAACTCAAAACCCTGTTGTCACAAAGAGACACATCAACCAAACAAAAAATCAACAAAGAAATAAAAGAACTAAATCAAACTTGTGAAAAAATGTAGTAGACCTATACAGAGTATTCCACCCACCAACATCAGAATACACATTCTTCTCACCTGCAAATAGGTCATACTCTAAAGTACATCATGTATTAGCCCACAGAACATGCTTAAGTAAATGCAAAGGAATCAAAATAATTCCATGCATATTATTTGAGCATAACACAATAACATTATAAATTAATGAGGAAAAAACTCACAAAAAACCCATAAACATATGAAAATTAAATAAAACTTTCCTAAACAAACAATGGGTCACTGAAGAAATTAAAGAAGAAATTACACAATATCTACATTTGAATGAAAATGGAAATACAACTTAATGGAACCTATACCACACTATAAAACTTGTCATCAGAGGAAAAATTATAGTGCTAAACTCCCACATAAGGAAAATCGAATGAAAACAAAAAAAGCCTAATGCTGCAACTCAAACTTCTAGAAAAAGAAGAACAAAGCAATCTCAAAGCCCAAAGAGGCAGGAAATTATAAAGATCAGAGCAGAAATTAATGTAGTTGAAACTCAGGATACAATACAAAAATTTAAACAATTTAAGAGTTGTATTTTTGAATTAATAAATAAAAATGGTAAACCCCAAGCCAACCTTCTCAAAAGGAGTAAAGAAAAACTGAAATGCATGCCATTGTAAATGAAAAGGGTAAAATCATAATAGAACCTGCAGAAATACAGAAGATCTTCAGTATCTACTTCATAAATGTTTATTCTCATAGGGTTGATAAAACAAAAGAAGTGGACAGATTCCTAGAAACATACGAATTACCAAAGGTGAATTACAAAGATGGAAACCTGCTGAATAACTCAGTTTCAGTTAATGCAATTGAAAATGTAATGAGCATGATACCAACAAAGAAAATCTCAGGTCCTGATGGATACATTGCATAATTCTACAAGAAATTCAAGGAAGACTTAATGCCAACACCCCTCAGACTTCAATGACACTGAAAGAGAAACAAATCTTCCTAACTTATTCCAGGAAGCAAGTATTACCCTAACAAGAAAACCAGAGAAAGATCAAACCAAAAAAAGTACAGGTCATTCCTTCTAATGAACTTAGATGCAAAAATCCTCAATGAAATACTGGCAAATGGAAAGGAACAAGCTATCAGGAAGATTATACACCATGACCAAGTAGGATTCATCCCTACTATGGTAGCTGTTATTGATTTCCTAGTGTCTGGTCTTGAAAGCCCTTAAGGCTCTCATTCTTTTGTTTTGATTGCTTATATACTATTTTGATTTGTATTAATTTATTGTGTGTGAACATTTATACTATTCTGAAGAAAATGATATATTATGGTAGCCACTTTTGATTTCCTCCTGTCTTTTTCTGAAATCCTGTGATATTTACATTGTTTTATTCTGCTCCAATTTGTTCTGTTTTAGTTTATTTTGCTTTGTTTTGTTTTATTATCTTTAAAAATAAAAAATAGTGAGTTTGAGACCAGCCTGGGCTTCAAAGTGAGCTCAAGGCCAGCCTGAACTGCATTGAAACCCTGCCTCAAAAAGAAAAAAAATAAAAATTTAAAAATGAATATTTCAAGGAAATCTATGGGCATTGTGAAGACTTTCACAAGCCTCAAAAGATCTCTAATTTATAAGCCAGGCTTAAAAACTCAAATATATTTTCTCTCATGTGAGGAATCAAAAACAAATTTTTAAAAAATGACAAGAAAATAGAAAGTAGCCTATTAAGAGAAAGAGGATCAGGGCAAGTCAGAAGAAAAGGGAAAGAGGTTAATAATGGAGTGATGATAAAATATGTTATATTCATGTACCAAAATGAAACCCACTACTCTGTACTAGTAACATAAAATGTAACATTAGCTCCCACAATTCATCTTGTATAACTTATATGCAGTAATATAATTAATAAAAAATTAATCTGATTCAAAATCTATTGGAAGGAGCCAGAAGCCTATGTGACAAATCTTAGGTGCAATACAATGACAACTCAAGTGAATCAGATTCTTCTCATTTTGGAAGTCTAATCATAACATGTACATACAGAAGGCAGTAGCGGAAAATGGATAAATTATTTAGGGGATCAATCTTTGTTTATAGCTTGAATAATGCTAGGTCAATGTTCTGATTCTTCCTGAGGCCACACAATTCTGCTTCATTACTGTGTTCTTCAGACACCCCAAGGCATATCTCTATAATGTCTGACTTAATTTAATTCAAGCACTAATTTTCTTTGCAATTTCAAACTGCCTAAAAATATAATTATCAAAGGAAAGCAAGTAACATTAAAGGTATAACATTACCTTCTCAAACTGATTTTGTAGTGGTGTGTGTTCATACACCCCATCCACTCCCCAAGACAAGGTTGTAGTTTGAATGTGCTACCAATGTGATACTAAGAGGTGGGGCCTTCAAAAGACCACTAATATATGAAGAATCTTTCTTCATAAATGATAGTAAACCCCTTATAGAAGACTTCATAAAGTGTTTTGATTATTCACCCTGTGAGAACAGCATTCTTCTTCAGAGGATACCGCAATAAAGTACTGTCTCAGAAACAAAAGGCAATCCTCACTAGGTAATTGAATCTTCTGGGACCTTGACCTTGGAGATATCCATCTCTGGAAATGTGAGAAAATAAAATTTTGTTCTTTATAAATAGTCCATAGTCAGCTATTTTGTTATAAGAGCACAAGTAGTTTAAAACAGGCAACAACACTCCTATTCCTTATATTAAATTCAAATCTATTTTTATAGGCTCCCAGCCACAATTCTTGTCCCTCTTCTAATTAAATGATACTGTGAAAGTGATATATTAGATTTATGTTTTCCTTTTGAGTATCTAGAACAAATTATTGAAATTTTCAAAAAATTTTTTGTGTATCCTTCTAATGAAGTCATTGGTCAAGTATACAAAGCTTCTAAACCAAATTAAGAAATGAGTTACACAGCATCAGTACAGGGAGCATAGACAGTCAAAGCTCAGGTTTGGGGTGTATTAAGAAAAATCAGCTGTCAACTGGTAAATAATCATGTAAATATTAATATTTGTTTTTTCAGTTACTAATCTTTACATATCAGTTTCTGTTAATTGTATTATCCATGGTATCTTCTGAAAGAGGGCTCAGTTTTCTGCACACCTCTACACTTCACTCTCTCCACTGCAAACAACTGTCTAATAACTAAGTCACTTCATGTATCATACTTGATACATTTTATTTATTTATCAGAATCATGTAGAATCATAGTTTAGTAGTAGTTCATTTGTCTTAACCTCTCATTTTACACTTGGGCAACCTGATGAAGAGAGAGACAAGTCTTTCTCAGGTTACATAGAATATCAATATATATTCCAATCAAGAGGATGCATTTTCCCTCAGTTTCATGGGTTTCTTATTGCACTTCTCAGGGTTCCATCTTTGACCAGCCAAAATTGAAAATTTAATAACTTAGTTTTCTTCCCCCATCTATATAACACTAACCTTTATTCTCCTTCAAGTGAATTTATTGTGTGATCCAGGCTTTTCCCTGCCCCTCACTGTATTCTTTGCTTTCATTTTTCTTTCCAGAAAACCAATTTTTATGGATTCTTTACTTCACCTTCTCTCCTTTGTACTACCTCCAAGCCATTTTCTTCTATGAGTAGGGACAGTTTTCCAAGAGGAAAGAAGTGGTGATACATCTTGACACAGAGAAAACCTCTGACTAACTACACATAACCACCTTTAGGGGCTCTAGAAGTGAAGACACTATAAAAGCAGTCAGGAACAGGTCTGGGGCTATTTCATTTCATCCAAGTCTAAAGTTATGTAGGGCTGGGGATTTAGCTTGGTGGTGTAGCACCTTCCTGGCAAGAATAAGGTCTTGAGTTTGATTTCTGGTAAGCCACCCCTAAAAAAGAAACAAAAAGAAACTATATAAATTTATGCAATGTCAGAGTATTATTCTCTAAAGGCTACACATTCAAAGATGATAATCAATTTACTGCTTACTTCAGGACAATCTTCCATAATCAGATGAAGGTCTCACTATATCAAGGATTGCTCTCATGAGACAACTGATTTCCCAGAAAAAGAATAAGGTGTAGTCAAAATTAAGTGAGATGATGACAAGGATGTTTCTGAGACTGTTTCCCAAAGTTGCCATCAGTGAAGCATTTCCTGTCTAAGGAGTGGGAGTAAAGGGTTGCAGTTACTACTTTACATGTGATATCACTAAAGGATACTAGAACTCAGGTTCTAGAGTGCTTTACATACTCCAGGTACTGTGCTAGGCATTATATATATATATATATATATATATATATATATAGGATTATGGTATTGATGGGAACACCACATCCATGGCAAAAGGAGAAATATACCATCATGATTCTCTTCCTCTCCATTACCCTCCACAGATAATTATTATTAGGTTCTATTATTTTATCTCCAATATATATTTCATCATTTTTCCTCCATATATTAAATAACTAATTTCAACCATTCCACTATCACCTCTAGTCTGGCATTGTGAAATAGTCTCTTGCCCAATGTCCTTATATCTGACCTGATGTTCCTGGAATTCTTATCTACATGATAGCCAAGTTGTTTTCTGTTTTTTATTTTAAAAAAGGGTAAAACTAAACATAACAAAATAGAACAAGGAAGATCAGAAGAAAACAAAGTAAGTGACACAGATTTCAAAGCAAGACAACAGGAAATCTACAGGCTGCCACAATATCTCTTGTTTTCTTCTAAATGGTTTTCTATATCTTCACACACATGAATTCATGCCAGACAAAATAGTATAAAACTGATCAGAGGAGAGTAATGAAGGCATTACAGGCCTTCAAAACCAGACAATATGAAAATTAACAATGCCTGCCATAATGGCCAACTTGTTTTCTAAAAGACTATCTTATTATGTCTCCTTCCTGCTTCAATGACTTCCATAGGCCCATTAAATAATATACTAAATCATTGACTTGATGTACAAGGTCAAACTTAGCTTCCTAGCTTTATTAATCACCACACATTCTTTGTCATTCCACTTCAGACACAAGTTTCCACGCTAAGTTCCATGAATATATCATTCTTTCTTCCATGTCAGTGTTGTACACTATTTACTCTCATCTGAATAGTGTCAGCTTGATCTTTATCCAACCACTTCTTATTCACATGTCATTTCTTAGGAATATCTTCCTTGTTCCCCCTTCTACACCCATTCTGCACATCTTTTACCAAAAGTTTTAATTTCTCTATAGAATAGAGGAATGAGTAAAAGTATAAAGTGTCATTGACATTTACAGATTATTCCTGATGTTTGTTACATGTATAATTGTTTTTGCAACTGTAACCCTAAAAGACCAAAAACAATGCCATTCACATCTCATGATAACTTTGATGCAAGCTATTCATTGAATGTTTGGTAGAGTGTTCTACTGAAATCATCTGAATTTGCAGATTTAATATTTCACATTCTTTTAAATTTTAAACTCGATTTATTTAGAACTATTCAGATTGTATACTTCATATTGAATGGATTATAATCTGAGATTTGTAAGAGTTTGGTCAATTATAATCTGAGATTTGTAAGATTTTGGTCAATTATAATCTGAGATTTGTAAGAGTTTGGTCAATCTAAGTTATTGAGTTTATATGAAGACTTCATCATACTATTATCTACTTAATGATTGAAATATTTGTAATTGTATCCTCTATTTCATTTCTAGTACTACTAATTTGTGTCTGATCCTTTTTTGTCAGTCTATGTTTATCAGTTTTATTGATCTCTTCAAAGAAGTAACTTTCTTTTAGTTGATATTCACTTTCCCTTTTTAAATTTCTTTAGTTTTTGGTTCTCCATATTATTCCTTTTATGCTAAATGTCTTGAGCTTATTTTGATATTTGTTTTTGGGATCCTTGAAGTAGGAACTTAGAATATATATTTGGAACTTTTTTTCTGCAGCTTTATAAACATTTGATATTATAAATTTTTTTCTTAGTACTGGGTTAGATGCTTTTTACAAAAGTTGTTTTCATTTTCACTCAGATCTAAGTTATTGGTTTTTTTAATTTTCTGATAAACTGCCTCCCTGATCCATTTACTATTATGTGTATTGCTAATGTTCCAGTATTTATGGATTTTCTGTTGTCTTACTGTTACTGATTTATGGTTTAATTTAATTATGATCAACAAACTCTTTGTGATTTGAATGTGCATTTCACCCATGGCTAAGGAAGATGAAGACTTTCTGTATGTCTATTGACCATTTGAACATTCTCTTTTCTAACAGCTTTAAAACTTTTGCCCATTTTTCTGTTTGATTGTCTTATCTAATCCCTATTGGTTTGTAGAAGCTTTTTATATATAGTAAACTTTTGCCCATTTTTCTATTTGATTGTCTTATCTAATCCTTATTGATTTGTAGAAGCTCTTTTTATATACAGTAAGACCCCAGCTTACAAACAAGTTCCATTTCAGGAGAATGTTCATAAGCCTGATTCATTGTTAAGTCCCACAAAGTGAAACATGGTATTTTCGCTTTGGTTTCCACAGTTATTACTTTGCACTTCTTTGCAGTCCCCTCTGCATAACCACTCTTTTTCTTCTTGCTTCTGGATGTCCTGAGATCTGATTGAACACTATACTACTGCACATGCCTCCACTGAGATTGTGGTATATTGAGGCATGTTTTAACAGCTAAGTGACTTTCAAAGTTACTACTGGATGATAACTAAGATGATTGTGCTACAAATTCTATTAGTTCTTGGAACAAAACAGTTAACATTCACAGGATTGGATCAAATTAGCATGTTTGTGTCTGGTAATCTGAGGAACTCTTTTGAAGATCACTATGTAAAATAACAACCTTAGTTATGTTCCTATGACCTTTGTACATGTAGAGGCTTACATATGCCTAGAACTTCTCCTAAACAGTTTACAAGAACTGATTGTATTTTGCGTGATGAAATGAACAGCTGTTTTGAAAAAAACAGAGACATTATGGTATCCATTGCTGCTTTCCTATCATCAGGCAGTGAAATCCAGTAATGCTTTTATTCTTTGTTTATAGTGGTTCTAGTCTGCTTTGTAGTATTTAATTTCAGTATACATGAAGGTATGGACAGCTATTTTGAAGAGAACAAGAGACATTATAGTAGTCATTTTTGATTTTCCTGTTGTCTGGTTTTGAAGGCCTGTAATGCCTTCATTATTCTATTTTGATCAGTTTTATATTATTTTGTTTTGTATCAATTCCTTGTGTGTGACAACATAGACAACTATTTAGAAGAAAACAAGAGACATTATGGTAGCCACTGTTGATCTCCTGTTGTCTTGCTTTGAAATTTGTGCCACTTACATTGTTTTCTTCTGATCTCCTTTGTTATGTTTTGTTTTACCCTCTTTAAAGTAAAAAAAAAATCAAAGTTACTACTGAGCAGGTAATGAAATTTCAAACCCTGTACTAGGCACCACTTCAGTGGGGAACAAAAATGGCACCTTGTTACTGCTTCATGGAGGTAGAAATTCATGTTGACCAGGTGATCTCCACAGATATCAGGGGTTATGGTATAGCTACCATCCATCAATTGTAGGTGTATTATATACACCTATATTATATATCATATATAATTATGTATTAATTGATGGTGTAATATACATACCCAAATCAATTATACATGTATTATATAATCAATGTTCCACCTTCTTATTGAACCTTTTTTTGGAAGGGAGCTGCATCTGGGATCGAACTCACAACCTCACGTTTACCAGGATGGGCCCTTAGCCAACTAAGCTAAACCCCAGAGCACTTATTGAACCTTTTGTTATATTAACCTTGCATATTAGGGAGACTGTCTTTTTAAAGCTTGGTGAGAAAGTTTAAACTTCCCATTTGGGGGAGCATCAGTGATGGGGGGGTCTTCACATTTTTTTAAATTTGTCTGGAGTAGAAAACTATTAACCAAAAAGTTTTATGTCCTGACCAACTTCCTTTTCTTGGTCCACTGGATAGAAAGAAATGACTTTATTCAGCTTGCTTTCCTTTTTTTCTTTCCTTTTTTCTTGTGTTTGCACCCACTGGCATTTCTTGTTTGTTCCTCTCCACAACACCCAATCTTGGATATATGAGTAAAGTAGAAAGAAAAACCAAGGAACTAACTGACATACTAACCATAGATTCTTAAGATCCTTAGATTCTTTGCCTTCTGCCTTCATTTCTCCAACTTTCAGAACTTAGGTAAAAAAGAAACTTTACTTATAAAAGGAATAGAGACATTTATTCCATCTTGTTAAAAATGGAAGTAAAGACAGTGTAGATTTTGCAAATAGAAAAAGAGTTGAACCTACATATATATAACCTTGATTTATAACAAAAGTAATATTGCAGTACTGTAAGTGTTGTGGTTTGTGTTCCTGTGGAGCCTCTCCAATCCTCATGCAACCATAGATATGACCAAATCCAGTATTTATGATTGGTTTATTGTCTAGTACTCAGACTGATGGTGTGAATGTTTCACCCACCCAGGGATGGAGCCAGGATATAATGTAACAGTGGGAAAAAAAGTATGTCTGTCTCTCTTTCTGGTTGGTGCCTTGTTGTTTGCAGCCATGCATAAATGGCAGCCTGCTGTGCCACCCTGCTGCTTAGAGCCAGGTGAGTATGGACTGAAACCTCCAACCTGTAAGAAATAAAACTTTTCTTCCTTAACTTTGGGCATCAGGTATTTTGTCTCAACAATAAGTAAAAAGTAATTAAGACAATAAGGAAAACTTTCAACTAATGGAGCTAGCTCACTTTGACATGCATAGGGAAAATAATTTTTATCATATTTTATATCATGCATAAAAATCAATTATAGGTGTATTATATATCTAAATACCAAGGATAAAATTATTCAGTGTTTTTGAGTTAAATATGGGAGAATCTTGAGACACCAGCCCTCTCCTGTGAGTCTGTACCATTCATGGACTACAGAGAATGTAAACAAGAATACAAGAAGCTAAGACCTCTTGTGAATCAGTGCTATGAGCAAGTGGACTGGAGAAGAGCTAGACCCCAGTCCCTTCCAGTGCACAAGCAGGGAGACAGGATTAGCCAACATTCCTCACCCCCCTGTAAGTGACCAGCTGATCCAGAAAAACACAGGCTGTGTTGATAGCTACTGAGGTAAAATAAAACTTAATTCTTGTAGTGTCTAGTGTCTGAATGACTTAGCACACCTAAGCCAGAAGTCTAATCATCTATTCAGAGGATAACAATATGCAATGTAGCATATATGGGGAATCAACTTCTGAAGGTGGTAGCCATTGTTAATTCTCTGCTATCTCATTTCAAAATCATGTAACATTCTCATTGTTTTGTTTGATTAGGTTTTATTCTGTTTAAACTTGTTTGATTTTGTTTTATCTGATGGCATGGGCAGCTGTTTCAAAGATAACAAGTTATATTATGGTAGTCATTTTGGATTTCCCATTATCTTGTTTTGAAGTCCTTTATTGTATTCATTGTTTTGTTTTTATTGGTTCTATTCTAGTTTCTTTTGCTTGATTTTACCATGTCTAAAGAAATGGACAGCTATTATGAAGAGAGAAGAAGGCATTATGTTAACAGGAGAAGGCATTATGGTAACTATTATTGATTTCCTATTATCCTGTTTTGAAATCCTGTGTCACTTACACTGTCTTGTTTTGACTGGCTTTTTTCTGCTTTAGTTTGCTTGGCCTTATTCTCACCAAAATAAAATTTAAAAAAAATAAATATGGGAGAATCTTTATACTCTCTGTATAAAACATAAATGTTGTGAAGATTAAAAATTGATAATTTTAGCTACATTGAAATTAAGGCAGTAACCAAAGGGTGAAAAATAAAGACAATACATTGGGAGATATTTGCAATAAATGCAATTGACAGTGATATATTTAAAATATAGTGTGTCACCAGCTTATGAACATTTGAGTTATGAAGTTTCACAAATATGAATGGAACTCACATTATGAGCATTCATAGGAATGAACACATCATGGAAGTAACACATGTTTGCTAGGTATTGTCACAAAAATAACAGTAATGTATCATCAGAAACCATGGAGGGCAGAAACATGTGGCAATACAGTTTTAATGTGCAAAAAAATAATTGGTAACTAAGAATTTTATATCCAGTGAAAATATACTTGTGGAATCTAGGAAGTGGAGCATTATTCTCAAGTAAAGGATAACTGAGAGAATTTCCTCAAGTAATTCCACTTAAATAGTGGATAAAATGGAAAATAAGAGACTGAATCAAAAGAAAACATAAAAAAGAAACCTGAACCATCAGGAAAGGATAAAGAACTGTAAATGAGAAAATAATATATAATACATTATCTTTCTCAAGATTTCCAAATTACTTTCATTAAAGAAAATATTGCAACATCATCTGATGTGGCTCTCAATGTATGTAAAAGAAATAATGAAAAATTTTTCAGTGTCTTTTTTTTATTTAAAGAAAAAAATTTGAAACAGAAAGAGGGTAGAAATAATACAAAATCTCAAAAACAAAACAAAACAGAAAAACAAAAATAGTAGCCAGTAAGAAATCACTAGTTGATAATTACATATTTTCCTCTTTGAAGTAGTTGTTCAAGTTACAAAAGTAAAGCCTACAAAGTGGACATCCAAACAGTGAGACTGCAATCAGTTTTGTTCACCCATCCAACTAAAACTTTAGCAACATGGCTATTAATCCCACACACTAAAACATACACACAGTTATATCCTTTAGAATATTTTCTTTTCCTCTCTTTTTTCTTTACAATAACTATAATCCATTCTCATAAACTACTTAGGAGTTCTACACATATATAAGTCTCTACACATATACCTAGCCTTTCTGTATTAGAGGTCAACAATCAAAACATGTCAACAATACAAATTCCTAGAGAAACATGAAATGAAAAGGACATAAAAAACCACAATACTAGGTGATCTACAGTAGTTACTATGATGTCTCTTGTTATTTTCAATAAAATTGTCTATATTGTCAAACATAGTATAGTTAAACTTAGCATTGCATTACACTATTAATAAAATCTAAACATTGGAGACATTATAGGACTTCAAAGGCAGTTAACAATCAAACCAGAATGGGTATCCTATTGAATCCTGTCATCTTCAGAGTAGTTGCCCCTA
>PVLA01019910.1:0-11776 GCA_004027455.1 Hydrochoerus hydrochaeris
GAACGCCTTGCTTAGCGGACAAGCAATTCAACTACACCTCGCTCATCACGTTCCACTGCAGGAGAGGTGTCAGCATGGTGAGTGGGCTGCCTGTTGCAATTTAGACTCCACACTGCAGGCTGGATGGCCATAAAGCATTCCTGAAATTCCTGCCTCGTGTAGTGTGTACCTCTATGGCGCATCTGGAAAATTCACAGCCAGTGGTTGAGGAATGAATCAGTTCACCCTGAGTTAACCGCACAGAGAGGCTTGAGTGACATTAAGTACAGTGCTGCTGCTATATAAAAGGGTCATAGCTTTTTATTTCTTTTTCCTGTGACATTACTGATTTTCTTCTTATTGGGAAGTCAAGAGCTGGGTTGCTACTGTCATTCACAACCTAGCCTAAGTTCAGAAGCCAGGAAAGATCAAACAGTATCTAGAGTCAGTGTAGCTACTGCAAGGTAGTACATGTTACTGATAAGGGGGTACTAGCTTCTATTTTCTGCACATCAGAAGAAAAGCCAGCTTCTATTATAATGAGAACCAGTTTGTATGATTCCCTCCCAAATGCTGTGAACAGGAGCTAAAGTGGGGGTTGGGAGCCCTGCTTCACAGTGGCCATGGGTGGCTCTGCACAGTGCACAGCCCCTGTGCTTCTGCTTTCCATGAGGCTCTAAATACCTGTTGGAAGCTATTTAGAGTCTCTTTTTTTGGCTCACTTAACATGACTTTTTATACATCCTGCTGTGGATTTTTTTGGTGTGTGTGTGTGGAGGGGGGTGGTTCTTTTTCGACGGAGTCTTGCTCTGTATTTCAGGCTGTCCTTGAACTCACTTTGTAGCCCAGGCTGACCTCAAACTTGCAGTGATCTTCATTTCTCAGTCTTCCGAGTCCTGGGATTAGATTCCTATGCCACCATGCCCAGCCTTTGCTGCAGAAGTATTGTGTCTTGATTACGAGATCTGGGGTGTCTATGTCGTGTCATAGGAATATTATCCCAGATTGCATCTCACAATTCTAAACATAAGCTCTGAGGTTGATCAGGCCTATAGGAGAAAGTTCAGGTGACAGGTTATGGGCTGTTAGAGTCTTATTTCACTAAAGATGACCCTGATTTCTTGGGCTGGAGTAACTTTGTAAAGGAAAGAGTCCCTGTGACGCTAGATACAAAAGTGCCAGGGGTAGCAGGAAGTAACTTGGCAGCTGTTTGATAGGAGGATAATCCTATGCATTCACTGAAAAAGGGGAAGGCAGACCATTGCTGCCTCAGACCACTCCACAGACATCCACAGCACCTCAGGGCCTTTGCCTGTCACAGTCCTGCATTATGGAAAGAGACTGACGCTGTGATTGGCAGTCCCAGCATGTCTCTGAGACTATGCCTGCTGGAGGGGTCCTATGCCTGCAAGTAGTGTGGAGCTGGCCTCCAAAAAGCCCAAGATCTCAGTACTTCATCCTTGCGTGTGGCTTCCTGGGTTCTGTCACTCTTCCACCTTCTCATAAAGAACAGTGGGTTACCTCACAACCAGACAGTGTAACTGTCCTCGGCTGTAGCTCCACAGATGGAATCCCAGCACTCTTGGAGGCAGAGACAGGAGGATTGCAAGTTTAAACCCAGCTTGGCTAACTTAGCTACTTAGTGAGAGCTTGTCTCAAAATAAAAAAATTACAAAAAATGAGCTGGGGACCAGGTGTGGTGATGAATGCCTGGAATCCCAACACTTGGGAGACTGAGTCAGGAGGATCAGCATGAGTTTGAGGCCAGCCTGGGCTGTGTACTGAGACCTTGTCTCAAAGAAACAAAACAAAACTAAAAAACAAAACAAAATGAAAAGCCCATGGTGGGGATGTCACTTAGTACAAAAACCCTGAGTTTAATCCTCAGTACCACAAAGAACAAAATGCCAACAACAAAAATTTGAATTCCTACTGGTGCCCTCAGGCATTCTTGAATGCATCAGGTATAAGTAAATGGAACGAATTTGGCTTATGGAACATCTGGCCTCGTCACATCTTGCCTTCCCTCGTAAGTGTCCACAGTGTCTAGATGTAGTGGAGACCCTGGTTGTGAGTTCAAAGATGCACTTGCTGTCCTCTGCTGTTGCAAGTCTGGTGACACTTACAGACCTTTTTTTCCCATGACCCTGTAGCACAACACATCTGACTGCTCTCTTCTGTGCTCCTGGTGAATAGGGGATGGCAGCCTGAACTTGGGGAGTTACAGAGAGGGCAGTCAGCTGCCCTGAGGAAAGCGAGTTTTATTGAAGGTTTCTTCCTCTGGAGAGCACCTGCTGTGGGGTACAGGGTCCCTGAAGGTCCCTGTGGCCATGGTCAGAGCCTCATTATCCAGGATGTGGCATATAGCCTTCATACTTGTGTCTGGCACTTACAGGCTGGGAGTGTGGCTTGTGGCTGTGCTGTGTGTGTGCCTTTGGTTTTTATGACCCTTGCTCTTCGTAACCCCAGGGAACCCCGAAGCTGATCAGGACCAGCGGGTGTGACTTTGTGTTTGAGTGGCAGACTCCAGTTGTGTGTCCCGATGAGGTGAAGGTGGAGGGCTGTGCTCTGACAGATGAGCAGCTGCTCTACAGCTTCAACCTGACCACCCTTTCCAAGGGCCCCTTTAAGGTAACACACACCCCCTTTCCAGCACCTGAGTAGCACCCAATGGAGGCACCTTTGCTGGTGCAATCTGGGCTTGTCTGAGGGTGGGTGGTCATCCTGGCAGTGCCTACAGGAGTGGTTCTCACGTCAGGCATCAGGATCAGTCTATAGGAAGGTTTCCGATATTATACCACCAACATTGTACCCGGTTCATAACAGAGCTTCTATCCTTAGGGCTTTGTGAGGATCAAATGACTCAAAGGGCAGGCAGTGGGACTCTGCTTCACAGAGAAGACAGCAGCAGGCAGTTTGGTCATACACAAGGGAGGACCCCGATCTGCTGTGGCCAGCAGTGGTCCACAGGAAATTCCTCTTGGTCTCCAGCCTGGCTTTAAGATAAGTCAGGTAGCTGTCAGCCACAGAGATGATGGAAGGAGGGAACGAGGAGATGCACCTGGTTCGAGAAGCTCCTGGTGTGTGACTTAGTGTTGTGTTGTAGTCCCGGCCTGTGTGTAACTGTTGGCCATGTCCCTGAGGTGTCAGGGTCACTGATGACCAAACCCCTGGGCTTCTGACAGTCTAGAGGCTGCCAAGTCATCTGGTGCATGGATCAGGCCCCAGCGCCCCAGCATTTGGCCCTGGAGAGTAGGAATTCTGTGCTCAGGGACCAACAGCCTGGCTGCTGGGACAGAGCCCTCTGCCCTGGGGTAGGGCCCTCCTGCAAGTGTGCTGCAGAGGTGATCACACCAGCGAAGGGCAAAGCAGGTTCCGAGAACAAGTATACATATCACTGGAGTGTCTGGTCAGCACTCCATTGGCTTAGCACCCACAGTACCCTGTTGCCTAGGAACTGTGAGGAAACACAGGCTGCAGGAAGGAAATGAGCAACCGGAGGAAGGAAGGCAGCTGACCTGGCTGAGAGAGAATTGTAAACCTTTCTAGTGGCTGGAGAAAGGTGCTCAGAGATCTAGCAGGGTGGTGCCTTCTAGAAATGGCCCTGGGCCTGAGCAGAAGGCAGGAGCGCCCTCTGCCCTGACAGACTGACCACCCCGTTTCTCTGGAGTCCCTGGTACCACCGCTCTGTTCACAGCCAGAGTGTATCTGTACAGGTAACTCGAGACTCACACACATACAGTGTTGGGGTGTGCACTGCAGCAGCTGGCCTGGACCAAGGGGGCTGCAAGGATGGCGGCGTCTGTCTACTCTCGGGAAGCAAAGGAGTGTCCTTTGGACGGCTGGCGTCAATGCAGCTGGATTATAGGCACCAGGATGAAGCGGTCATTCTGAGCTATGTTAATGGTGATATTTGCCCTCCAGGTAAATCTTTGCATGTTACATGTTCAATTCCTAGATTTAGCAGCAGGAAAGAAAATCCCCTAGGAATACAGTTTCAAATCGTATGAGGGCTGCAGCCTTGCACTGGAAGGTGACTAATTCTGTCCTTTGTCTCCTGGGCTTGCATGTTCATACTTTGAACACTTTGTCCTCTCAGGTGCTCTACTGAGTCTTGGCAGGTGTATTTTGGTTGTCACACAGGTAGTCTAGAGCGGAGAGCTTCCGCAGAGGCCCCTTGTTTGGTGTCCTAGTGAGCATAGCTGATGTAATCACTGAATCTGGATCATCCAGGTATTCTTCTTGCATTGCAGAAACAGAAGTAGGTGACCCCTGTGTCTTCCCCTTCATATTCAATGGGAGGAGCTACGATGATTGTGTCATGGAGGGAAGGACGAAGCTCTGGTGTAGCAAGACTGCAAACTACGACAGAGACCACGAGTGGGGATTCTGCAGGCAGAGTGAGTGGGGAGCCCTGTGGCTTAGTGCAGCCCTTGAGCCTCTCAAGGCTCTGTTCACACTGAGACCGTTAGGGTCCTCAAGTTACTAAGGCGTGATTCTGCTGCATAACTCTTTGTCCCCTGGGATCATTGGACAGTTGTATGTGCAGACTGAAGTGTTGAGATGTGGCTCTGAGTGGCCACTAGGCAGAACGAGTTGTGTCTACATAGCAGTTTTCAGGCCTGGTGGTTCAGAGTTTTGACTCTGCAGAAATGCTGCCTCTCCTGGTCTTTGGGGTGGATATGGAAGAATTCAGGAGAACAAGGACTCACCCACTGACTTTGTACCTGAGGCAGGCATGGGGGTGAGGTGTGTGGGAGTGGCTGGGGCTTTGACATTCAACCAGACTTAGCTTGATCCTGCTGTGCATAGACAGTGCTGTCATGAGAAGCTCCTCCTAGTATGTTGCGAATTCCCAAGGAGAGTGAGAGCAGACAAATACATGAAAAATCCTCATACTTAAAAATGATCTGGAACAAATGGGATACATTAGAAACACAGATGTTAAATTTACAAAGGACTATAGTTTTAAGGTTCGTTTTAAGAGAATGTTACTTCTGGTCCATCAGATGACCTTGAAGTTTCTAGGTAGTTACAGGTTTTACTGCCATTGTTTTGATTGTTATTATCATCAGTATCTAATAAGACGCTTCTTATTAGAACCATGAGGAACCATGCTTCTGCCATGGGGCCTGAGGGAACAGAATCTGGTGAGGGCTGAGACCCTCTGTGAGTGGAGCAAATGAACCCTAGGCAGGGCAGTGGGAGAGGAATGGCCAGGTACTTGACACACACGAATGCCAGCTGTGGCAGAGTGGGAAAGAGATGAGGTGGGTGCTAGGCACAGGCTGGCTCTCACTGTTTCTGTGCCTGCTGCGCTCCAGGCAACAGCCACCGGACATCTACCATCACATTTAAGTGCGATGAAGATGAGAATATCGGGAGACCAGAGGTCTTCAGTGAAGTTCACGGGTGCGAAGTGGCGTTTGAGTGGAGAACAAAAGTCGTCTGCCCCCCAGAGAAGATGGAGTGCAAATTCATCCAGAACCACAAAACCTATGACTTGCGGCTGCTGTCCTCTCTCACTGGGTCTTGGGTTTGTGTGCACGAAGGAGCCTCGTGAGTATCCTGCCCACTGGCCAGCAGTGCTACACTCTAGGAGGCAGGCAGGGACTGAGGTTTTTGGGTGGTACTTGACTCAGCATGGTTTGTTCCAGTTGACAAAGATGGGAATTCCACACGCACGTAGGGCTTGTGCTGACCTTGAGTGTGATTGTGCTCCTTAGAATCAGTTCACATTGTTACTCAGGGTCACTCCGAAGTAAGGAGCTCTGGCAGGCACAGGAGTTCTAATGAGCAGAGACCAAGCCTTCAGAGCCCAGAGATACTGGCCAGGCTGGACTGGGCTAGGCTTGGTTTGCATTGTGACAGTTTCTGTCTTGCTCAGGTTTCTGGGCTGTGGGAGGACTTACTCAGATCTTTTTCACAAAGCTTTTAGTTACCTTTGCTGACTTGGTTGTCCTAGTGTTCCATGTACAGAGTGCCCATGTTGTCAGGTACCCTCAGCTTCTCAGGGCCTCTCTACAGAGTAGACATGTGAAGAGGAGGACTTAAGTGGCCTTAAGTGCAACAAGCCACGTGCCAGCATGTGAGCTGCTTCTGCCTATTCCACAGTCCTTTTCCTGACCCACATTGCATAGGGCCTGTGTGAGGTGGGAGTTCTGTCAATGTTCTTGTGTAGTTGGCTCCCTTCATCACTGTTGACCCGCTCTGTGGCCTTCTCTCCTGCAAAACTGCTCCGGGGCTGCATTCGGCCACAGAATGAATACTTGGCTGTCCTACATGTGTCAGGCCAGGGACAAGATTTACGTTCCTCCCCTCTCCCTGTGTGTTTTTCTACAGGTACTTCATAAATCTGTGTCAGAGAATATACAAAGGACCCCTTGACTGCTCCGAAAGAGCCAGCATTTGTAAAAAGAGCGCATCTGGCCAAGTGCAGGTCTTGGGACTGGTTCACACGCAAAAGCTGGATGTCTTAGGTAAGGTTGTACATCAGTGTCATGCTTGGCTCCTGAGGCACTGGGCACAAATGGAAAGGCGAGCCATCCTTGCTGTGATGGACAGAGTATATGGGCTTGGGCGGGAACCTCCAGGTTTTACTGCTGGGGACTGTCTCTCTGGCATTTTGATAGTTCCTGAAAATAAATGCCATTGAGTGTTATCTGAGATGACAGGTCTCAGCCTGAGTTAGACAGAGCGCCTCTAAAGCTCATGTTCTTCTGTAGACAAAGCCTCTGAATTGATATGTCTGTGCACATTCACATCTGTTTGGGAGAGGCAGATAGGTTTATGAGGTCTTGATAAAGGTAATTCAGGATTATATTTTCTTAATAATTTGGAAAATAGTGATGCTTTTTAGTGCTTTCATTAGAAAGTTCATGTTGGAATTGTTGAGTGAAAAGTGTTGTTTTTCATTATTTGAAGGAGAAAGATAGTGGTTTCTTAGTAGAGAATGGCTTGAATGTTTTAGAGGAATTTAAAAAGCATTCCTTGTTGCACGTGAAGCTACAATGCAATCCCCATATTTGCTGATCAAATGATAGGGTGATGTAAGTCAGCTCTAGATGTTAAAGTGGAGGAAGGAAATTCTGAGGAAACTTCTGTAATCTTGTGGTGTGTGTGTGTGTGTTTATGTGTGTGTGTGTGTGTATTTGACACAGGGTCTGGTATGTAGAGCAGGCTGCCCTTGAAGTCGCTTATGTAGCCCAGGGTGGCCTCACACTCACAGCAATATTCCTTCCTCAGCCTCCCCAAGTGCTGGGATTACAGACATGTACCACCACACTAGGCCTGTATAACCTTTGATAAAAATCAAACCCTTTGAGTTGGGTGTAGCTCAGTGGTAGAGTACTTACCTATTATAAGTGAGGTTCTGAATTTGATTCTCTAGTATTGCCACACACACACAAAATAAAACCTTAAATTCTGGAGGTTGGTAGTAGAAGCAGAAGCGATATATAAGAAATAGTAGCCAGAGCTGCCACTGAGTTTGTCCTCCCTTTGGAGAATCTGATTCACTATCGATGCTATTTCTGCATTGCTGCAGAAAGTGTAAGAATGAGAGGGAGGGGCTTTTTGAAGGCTCTGCTCCCCAAGTACTGTTGTATTGGGAATTAAGTTTCTAACACATTACCTTGGGGGGACATGTTAACACCATAGCATTTTCCCCAAATATATGTCCTTTTTCCATGTAAAATACATGTATTCTGTCTAACTTACAAGGGATGCTCCAGCATCAACTCAAAAGCCTGATGTCCGCAGTCTCATGTAAATCAGATAGGGGTGAACTGAAAGCACAATTCATCCTGAGGCAGCCACGTATCCCCTAGCTACGAGTCTGTGAAACCAAAACAAGTCACATGTTTTCAAAATACAATGGCAGGGATTGAATCCAGGGCCTTTGCATGGAGGTGCATCTTCAGCCCCTTACTTATTTTGAGGCAAGGTCTTCTAAGTGCACAGGCTGGACTGAAATTTGTGATCCTCTGAAGTCAATGAAAAGCACATAAAGCTGAAAGGTTTTCCCTCAGTGCACATTATGACTCCAGAGTAATCTTTCATGCCATTTGCCACTGTCTGGGCACACTGGAAGAGATTCAGGGGTCACAGGGCCTCAGACAAACCCATACCAAAAAGGAGAACTAGGCAAGAGGAAAAGAGTCATTAGTTCCAAGTAAGTCCAAAATCACAGATAGTGTTAAATCTTACTATAATTTTGTCTCTGCCTGCTGCTTGAAAAGGCAGAGTGACTTAAGTACCAAGACTTCATCTTGTTGGGCCAAAGAAAGAAAATAGATCTATTTGGAAAGCCAGCAACCAAAATGGCAGAGGTTATTGCCAACAGAGGCTATCTTGGGTAGCTAGGAGCACAAAGGACCTTGATGGAGCTGGGGGAGCAGGGGCAGTGGGCATGAGGGATACATGCTATGCAGGGTCTTCGTCACCTGGGACCTGTATTTTTTTCTGTTAAAATATCCTTGAGATCAGTCCCAATAGTATAGTTACCTTAGATAAACAGGTTATTTCTCTGCAAGTTAAACATTGTATTACCTTCAAATAAACAAGATTAACACATCCTTGGCCCATGCTTTGATGTTAGCTGGAGACCATCAGCTGTTCTGTAAATCTAGAGAGAGGTTATTGACTAGTAGTTTCAGGATGTGTATCTCTTTAGTTTGTTTCACTTGGAATAGCTAACCTGACCGTTAACCATTACAATACAGAAGGCGTCTTTCCCTGGAGATAGGGTAGAAGGCTGCAGGTTTAACTTATTAGGCAGCTTTAGTCAGAGGTGTCACCTTCAGCCAAGCTAGTGCAAGACTCAGAATATATTGCTCCACTGCGTGACCTCCAAGATTAGTAAGAGTCCCCTGCTTCCCAAAATATGCTAGGGATTGAATCCAGGGCCTTTGCATGGAGCTGCATCTTTAGCCCCTTACTTATTTTGAGGCAAGGTCTTCTAAGTGCACAGGCTGGACTGAAACTTGTGATCCTCTGAAGTCAATGAAAAGCACATAAAGCTGAAAGGTTTGTTTAGGTTTTCCCTCAGTGCACATTAAGACTCCAGAGTAATCTTTCACGCCATTTGCCACTGTCTGGGCACACTGGAAGAGATTCAGGGGTCACAGGGCCTCAGACAAACCCATTCTTCCACAGCAGCTGGCTGGCTGGATACTGTGCAGCTCTCCAGGCTTATTAGTGGCTCCACAGTTCTGTGGTCCTGGAGGCTGCTTACCCCTCCAGGTGCAGTAGGAGTTGGCCTGGTGGGGGTGGGGGTCTCTGAAGTGGCCCCATCCCTGTGGAGTGTGTATGCTGGGCCCCCATGACATGTGACATATCCTTCAAGGTCTTGGTGGAAGCTGCACAACTTGTGTGCTCTGCCTATGTGCAAAGACAGTACCGTGTGGATGCTGCCAAGGCTCCTGCTTGTGCACCTAGGCCCCCTGAGTCAGCGCATGGCAGCAGAGAGCACTTTGTTAACATGAGGGGAGCGGGCAGTGAATGCTGAAGCTTCGAGGGCGCACTCTCTACACGTTTCTCTCCATGTCTGCCATCTCTGAATGCCTTCCTTGTCATTCTGCCATTGTCCTGATGAATAGCTCCTGACTCCCACCCAGCCTGGTGATCTCTATAGCAAAGACCACTTGACACAGTATTTTTTCCTAAACGCACCTTTTTATTCTGGAGGTGGTCAGAAGTTTTGCTTTGTGCTGCCTTTTAATTATAAATTCTGTTTAAATCATTTCTGTCTTCTTGTTTTGGTGTAAGCAGCCAAAGGAAGCCCCACAGCTCCCTAAACATGTGGCAGTTTAGATGTCTCTTGTGCCGTTTATCCTGGCCTATTGCTTTGAGGGTCAGTTTGCCTTCCGTGAAGCCCTAGGATTCAGACATAGATCAACCGTGTTCTTTTAAGACAAGTGGCATTTACTATTACTTCCAGTACAGCATTCCTTATTTCCATCTAAGACTTTCCAAAAAAAGGCCTTTGTTGACTATGTTCTATCAGTATCCTGGTCACAACCGTTTTGAGTAATCAGTCCTTAAGCAGTTATGTATGTGGCTTACATTGCCTCTCTTCTGAGCCCTTGTAATGTTGTCCTCAATGTTTTCTGCCCAATATTAGGACATTTCTAGGCACTCCTACACCCTCGGCTGACCTCATCACCCAGATCGGAAGTGATGGCACTTGTCATGGCAGCACACATAACCACCACCCCTATGCCAGTGTTCTGTCAGTCTGTCTTGTGTTTTATTTCTCACAGTTCTAGAAACTGGGAGGTCTGGGATTGAGGGGCTGGTATCAGATGAGGGGTTTCTTACTGTCACCTCATGGTGAAGGACAGAAAGAAGGTGAGATAAAGGAAAAAGACCAAATTTGTTCTTTATAAGGAACCTTCTCTGATAATGGTATTAATATTCATGAGGACACATTCTTGTGTACCTGATCACCTCTTCTGTGTTGGGGTTAAATTTCCAGCCACGAATTCTGGGGCGCACACTCGCACCATGGCAGTCTCAACTCCAGGGGCAGCCAAGATGGACTGTTCACACAGAGGCAGTGGAAGCATGTGTGTCTTCCTCACATGGAATGAGCTATCTGTAATACTAAGATCTGTGAACATTTGATTCCATTGCCTGGGAGGTTAAATAGGTTTGCCTAAAACGGTGGTAATTTTTTCCCCAAAATTCAACACAGAAGCACAGTATTTAAAACATTGAAGGGGAATAACTTTGTATTTGGGGCAGGGCTGAGTGCTGGAGTCACCTTCCATCCCCTCGTCCAGCAGTCCTTGCTACCCTGGCCTGTATTCTGTGAGGAACATGTGGGAATCCAGTGCTGTCCTCATGCTTGCTTCACATGCTGCTGCCTCAAAGGGTGTACTCAGTGTGCCATAGGTGGCTTAGCTGTCATCTCTCTGTTGCACGAGGCTGGCTCCAGCTGTGCTAAACGTATGGTAGCCAGAACAGCTATTGGCAGGCTCTCAGTAGGGACATGAGATTTGGTGTCTGGTTACTATGCTGCCCCTGGATACTTACAACTTAAGGCATGTCTCTGTGCATTCCCACAGCTTCCTTCTCTGCACCCTTGTGACTGACTCCTGAGCCCATGCACTTGGGGTGAGGCAGTGGAGATAGAGAAAGTCAGCATCCTGCAGCCATAAAACTTGAGAGCAGGAGGGTTCAGGTTTGAACCCCGGTTTGTTGTGACGGGCAGCAGTGGTACAGGATAGTGTCTGCCACCACACTTGGTAGTGATGAGAACAGCTCGATGGAATACATTTTGTCCTGGCCCCTTTAACTTGACTTTGCCTTCTGATGTCGTCTTTTATCACACCCTAAAAATAACTTCAGCTTAATCATTTTCTTGTTTCAGATGACAAAGTTATCGTGACTTACTCAAAAGGGTATCCCTGTCGTGAGAATAGGACTGTGTCCTCTGTTATAGAGCTGACCTGTGCGAAGACTGTGGGCAGGCCTGTCTTCAGGAGGTGAGCGATGGGCTGAGAGGAGCTGTGCGGAATGCTCTGAAGTGCTGCAAGGCCTCTTGGTCGCATAGGGGCAGGGAAGGTGCACCCTGGGGAGAGGATGCTTGGGGTGTCACCATAGGCAAGGGCTCAGGTCTGGAAGCCACAGGAAAGAGTCCCTGGGGAGGGTGTAGAGTTGTGCCATTAGTAAGCCGATGGCAACTTCTTCAGCCTTGCTTGCCTTAGACAATAAGGTCCTGACCTGGGTTTAGCATTGAGCACATTGGTTGACAGCACGAGCTGGGTTCTAACTTTTCAGTATCATGGTAGAG
>PVLA01019911.1:0-11270 GCA_004027455.1 Hydrochoerus hydrochaeris
AAAGGTGCAGTGGAGACTCCAAAGGTTGGAGAAGCCAGGCTCATCTGAGGAAAACAGCAAGGTTGGAACAGAACCATCCCAAGAGAGAAGCCATGGGAGCTACAACTACCAGACATGCCATGTAACTCCAAAAGGAGTTCACATCTTGCCCCAGATTGCCTTGGATGCTGCATCTAGAACTACAGGACTTAATGTTTGCTCTGCTGGATTTTGGACTTGTTTTGCTCCCATTCCTATCTCTCTATTTGTACTTTTTGGGATTGTAATGCTTATCTTGAGCCAATATTGGAAGTGTTTAATTTTCTTTTCATTTGTACAGCTAAGAGTTTGCCTTAAATCTCAGAGGAGACCTTGGACTAGGACTTTTCAGTAATACTGAAACTGTTTTAGTCCAGGGAGATGGACTAAATGCCTTTTGTATAAGGATGTAGATGAGTCCTTGGGGGTCCAGGGGAAAAATGTTATGGCTTATATCATGGGGTCATTGGTAGGGATGAGTCCTTGGGGGCCCGGGGGAAAAATTTTATTTATTTATTTATTTTATCAGTACCAAGGATCAAACTCATGACCGCATGCTCACAAGGCAGGCGCTTATGCCACTGAGCTAAATCCTCAGCCCCCTAGGGGAAAAATGTTATGGCTTATATCATAGGGTCATAGGTAGGGATAAGAGACAGAATGAAGCTTGTCTTGCTCCCCTTGTTACTTTGCTACCTTCTGCTCACTGTTAACTGTTTATCCTCTGTGATGCTTCCCTCCCTTGGAGGTAGCTGATCATGGACTAAAACTTCTACAAACTGTGAGCTAAATAAACCTCTTCTCCTTTAACTTTGAGGTGTTAGGTATTTTGTCTCAGCAATAAGAGAAAAGTAACAAAGACACTTTTCTTTTGCTGGAACAAAATACCGGATATACACAACTTAAAGGAGATAAAACTTTTTGGTTCATTGTTTTAGAGGATTCAGGCCATGGTCAGCTGGCTCTGTTGTTTTTAGACTCACGATAAGGCAGCAAGATCATGGTGGAAGGGCACAGTGGAGGAAAGATGCTTACCTTATGGCAATCAGGAAGCAGATAGGGCTGGAGAAGAGCCAGAGAGGGGAGACAGGATAGGCTCTTCAAGAGTCTGCCCCCAATGGTTCTTCCTCCAATGGGCCGCACATTGAGCTGTGAATTTACCAGTGGATTAACTCATTGATGTAGTCACCACTTTCCATTTAGGTATCTTTGGGGGACACTTCCTATTTAAAGCATACATGAATCAAGTGGTCAATGACTCTACTTGGTTGTTAAATGTCATTTAAGGACTGAGGATTAGCTTAGCGGCATAAGCGCCTGCCTGGCAAGTGTGAGGTCACAAGTTCAGTCCCCAGTACCAAACAAAACAAAACAAAACATCCTTAAGTGTCGTGCAAGCAAAACAGAATCAAGTTAGGCATGATAGTGTGTGCCTATAATGCCAGTACAATGGGAGGCCAAAGCAGGAAATCCTAAGTGCGAGCCCAGCCTAGGGCATATAGTGACTTCGAGAGACTCTTTCAAAATAAAGGTTTAAAAAAAGGGCTGGGGATGTAGCTGGGTGAGAAAGTGCCCCTGGACTAAAATCTTCATTATCATAAACAAAATGAAACACAACTAAACAAACCCACCAATAATGTTCAAGTTTACATTTCTAACCCAGACTCTTCCTTGAACTTCAGATTTATATGTTGAACTAATTTCCTTCCAGCATTTTATGTTTGCACAGATTCTGTGGGTCAAGAGATCAGACAGATTTTAGAGGGAATAGTTCGGCAATGCAATGTCCAGGAACTAAGCTGGAAAACTTGAGGCTAGTTGTGAACTGACAGCCATGAGCCAATCTCTTTTTTTTTTTTTTTTTAATTGGTACCGGGGACCAAACTCATGACCATGTGCTTGCAAGGCAGGCACTTATGCTGCTGAGCTAAATCTCCAGCCCCTATGAGCTATCTCTTGTCTGCCTGCATTCAGGCTAGAGTGACTAGCCAAACTTGCTGGGGGTGGTGGTACACACCTGTAATCCCACAATTCAGGAGGATCTCCATGGGTTTAGAGCCACTCTGGGCTACATAGTAAGTTCAAGGACACCCAGAACTACCTACGAGACCCTGTCTCGAAAACCCAATAGACTTCCAGGCATGGTGGCTCACACCTGTAACTCCAGCACTTGGGAGGCTGAGGCAGGAGGATCTCTGTGAGTTTGAGGCCAGAGAGAGCTACATAATGATGAAGTCCTGTCTCAAAACAAAACAAAACAACCTAGTAGGCAGCTGGACTAGACTGCTTTAGGTCATTAGCAGGTTGAGAAAATGGGTAAGTGGACACTCTGAACAGGTTGAGTGCCAAGTCACACAGGCACATAGCATCCTAGACAGGAAACTGGAGCCCTTCCCTTCCACAGCCAAGCCCTGCAGGGTGATCACATCTCACATTTGTGTGATTTAACACCCTTCTGAAGGACTTTTAAGAATGCTTCCACATTTAATTTTCACAGGAATCCCATAAGAAAGACAAGACAAGTGCTATTTATCCTACAGGTTTAGATGAGGAGAGAAAGCAGATTACCTACCATGCCTCTGAGCGACAGAGCCAGTTAGAGATGGGCCTAGCTCTTCTCACTCCATGGCACCCCAGCAGGCCTCTCCCAACTCCACAAGGCCCAACAAGGCCACAGCCAGCTCTCTCCATCCACTCAAGTGTCAAGATTCCCAGAGGTTGGGTGTGGGTGGCTCATGCCTGTATACCTAGCACTCAGGAGGCTGGGACAAGAGGATTGCTGGGATTTCAGGTCAGCCTGAACTACAAAGTGAAACCCTGTCTCAAAAAACCAAAAAAAAAAAAAAATTTCTGGAGATGTAACTCAGTGGCACAGTGCCTGCCTGGCAAGCTCAAAGTCTGGAGTTCAATTCCTGGTGCCCCTCCCCCGAAAAAAAGATTCCCAGAGAAGTCAAATGTGGTGGCACATGCCAGTGATTTTAGTTACTCAGGAAGGTGAGGCAGGAAGATTGCAATTTCTTCTTCTTCTTTTTTTTTTTTTTGGTACAGGGGATCGAACTCACAACCTCTCACTTGCCAGGCAGGCACTTAAGACACTGTGCTAAATCCCCAGCAGAAGATTGCAATTTCAAACCAAGTGATTTAGACTCTATCTCAAAATTTTAAAAAGGGCTGGGGATGCAGGTCATTGTGAAGGCCCTGTGTTCAATCCCCAGGACCAGGGGGAAGAAAAAGTTTGAGCCAAGACCTCAAACTTGGCAAGACTCTGTCTAAATATATATATATATAAGAGAGGGACTAGGGAGCCCCTGGGTTTAATTCCTAGTATTTGAAAAGAAGAAGATGAAGGAGGTGGAGGAGAAGAAGAGGAAGAAAGAAGAGGATGGGGGGGAGCAGCAGCTAGAACCTCCTCCTCCATCCCAGATGTATGAGAGGATTTGTGAGGAAGAGGATGGAGGAGGTGTGGAGTACAACCTATGAGGCCAGGCTTCTCCAGTTCTCCAAGCTTCAGGCACCTCTGCAGCCGACGTGAGAGGACTAGCGGTTGGCAGCCGCCTGTGGTATGGGGCAGCTGGAGGAGTTTGAGAGCTCCCGCCCCACACCTCCCTCCACACCTGCTCCTTCCTCTCTTCCTTTAGGCAAAAGGATAAATTCCTCACCTCCTCATTCCTACAGAAATGTTACTGAAAAAAAGATTACAGAGAGGAGAGTCACTTTGGTAATTTGGCATAATATAAGTGGTATGAGCTGACAGAAAAGAAATCACTTGAAGCTGGGCATGGTGGTACATGTCTGTAGTCCCAGCACTGCAGAGGCTGAGGCAGGATGATAACCAAGACTTTGAGGCCCATAGTGAGTCAAGGCCAGCCTGAAACATAAGCAAGACCCTCTCTCTGAAACAAAGAAAAACAAACAAAAAACAGAGAGAGGAGACTTGAAGATAGGGTAGATGTTAAAAGGAAGAGCACAAGATCACGACCATACCTGGGCAGAGACCACAGCACTAGGTCCAGACCCCAGCTTGAGGAAGCACTAAAAGTGGAGTGAGACCTGAAAGGTGTTGAGGTGACTAGCTGTGGTGAGAGTGAGCCAGGCATGGTGGTGCACACCTGCAATCCCAGTACTTGGGAAGCTGTGGCAGGAGGATTGTTACATGTTGAGACCAGGCTGGAATCCATAGCAAGTTCCTGTTCTTAGAAAGATGCAAAAACAGAAACAAAAACACTGTGAGAGTGAATGAGTCCATCACCATCCACGGATCCATGTTGCTTACTACCCATGCAGAGAAAGCGACTAAAGGGTGAGTAGTGAAAGAGAAGACCTCTCCTGAGCTCTAGGTCCACAAGCCCAGTGCCCACTAGAAATCTCTAAGTCCTGTGGTTGTGGTAGCACACACCTGTAATCCTGGCACTTGGGAGGCTGAGGCAGGAGGATCACAAGTTTGAGTTCTGACTGGGCAATTTGGCAAGACTCTGCCTCAAAATAAAAAAGGGCTGGGGATGTAACTCAGGGCAAAGGCTCTGAATTTGATCTCTAGTACCACAAAACAAAACAACAAAAAGAATGCAAAACAAAATTCCAAAATTAAACAATTCCCTAGTTTTAGAATGAAAATTTTTTTTAAAATTGGTACCGGGGATCAAACTCATGACCACATGCTTGTAAGGCAGGCACTTATGCTACTGAGCTAAATCCCCAGCTCAATTCCCCAGCTTTAAAAGGAGCATAATTCTGTGTTCTAAGCTGAAATCTGGTGCTACCTGGGATGATGATTGTCCATTTGTCCAACGTTTCCATGATACCTATGCTACCAGCTTGCTAGCCACTCAGTAACCAGCTCCCTTACCAGGTTAACTGTCAATATTTGTGTCCTGATAATTCTTAGTTTACTTGAAAATTTTCCTATAGCACAAGAATAATGTGCCATGGTTGGCTATGGCAGGAGAGTATTTAGAGTTTCTTCTAAGGGCAAACGCCAGAGGACAATAAGAGACTACAATTGTACAACTTCTGTTACAGTGTAGTGTTACAATATTCCCCTTTATTACAAGCTATCAATCTTTTACTCTGCCTAATTTATAAAGTAAATTTTCTCCAGGGCTGGGGATGTAGCTCAGCACTACATCAGTGCTTGCCCATACTATAGCACCATAGTACTTGACTTGTCTGCAGAATGCTCTGGGTTCCATCTCCAGCCCTGAATTCTACCCCAGGCCACCTTCTGAAAAACCTATAAAACCCCACCATTATCATAGGATCTACATGCAAGGAAAATAGTATATATTGTCCAGTACTATCAGAGCCTTCAGATGTATACTGGGGGTACATATATCCCAAGGACAAGAAAGGAGACTATGTAAAGAATCCTTTTATTTACTTTTTTGAGACAGGGTCTTCCTGTGTGGTTCAGGCTGGCCTTGAACTCACTTGAACTCACAGCTTAGGCTGGCCTCCAAATGTGGTGATCCTCTTGCCTCAGCCTCCAGAGGGCACAGCTGTGCATCACCACACAGGGCTGGCATTTCCTGCTCTTGTTGACATCCTTATAGCAAGAGCCAGGCTGGTGAGTCCCTCCCATTCCGCCTCGTGGGATGACTAAGGCACTCAGCGGTGACAGGTAGTCTTCCCTCAGCTGCAGCTCTGTGGCCTGAAATGCATGGCTCCTGGACTTTGCTTGCTGGTCCCTTCCCAGCAGTCAGGGTCAGCTGAGTGCCACCTCCTCAAGGGCCTCCCAACCTCGCTGATGCCGTTCCTGGCCTCACCAGCCATGGCAGTTCCACTCTGTAGGGCTTCCATGGAAGCTGCCATCCTGGCCTTTCTCCTGCTGCCTTAAGCTCTGCTCTGTGTGGTGAGGGCAGTCATCCCTGGAAAAAATCCTAATTAGTGACAACTGCTGCATCCCACCAACTCCTTTTGCCTTGGTCTGCTAGCTGATCATGTAAGAACATTGTTCCCAGTGAGATGGGGGAAGCAATTATAATCCCAGCACTCTGGGAGGCTGAGGCAGGAGGATGGCAAGTTCAAGTCCTACGTTGGTGATTTAGCTAGACCTTGTCTCAAAAATAAAAATAAATAGATAAAAACAAAACAAAAAACTGATGGGACTCTACTGGGAACTTCTGGGAAATTTTTAATGCCATCATTAAAAGCATATCTCTTGGCCGGACATGGTGGCTTATGCCTGTAATCCCAGCACTCGGGAGGCTGAGGCAGGAGGATCATTGTAAGTTCGAGACCAGCCTGGGCTACAAAGTGAGCTCAAGGCCAGCCTGAACTGCATAGTGAGACCCTGTCTCAAAGACAAAAAAAAAAGCACATCTCTTTTCAAGACCAAAGTCGCATTGGATTAGGACCCATTCATGAGGCTTCAATTTATTTTATTTTTATTTTACTTATTTATTTATTTTTGAGACAGGATCTCACTGGATAGTCCAGGCTGGCTTTGAACTCATTGCAGTCTTTCTACCTCAGTCTCCTGAGCACCTCATTTTAATATAGTTACATCTTCAAAGGCTCTGTTTATTTTATTTTATTTTTATTGGTACCAGGGATCAAACTCAAGGCCACACATTTGCAAGGCAGGCGCTTGTGCCACTGAGCTAAATCCCTGGCCCCCAAAGGCTCTGTTTAAAAAGACAACACAAGAAGGCTCTATCTTTAACCATAGTTACATTCTATTCACTGAGAGTTAGGACTTTAACCTATGAATATTGAGGGGATACAATTTAATGTGTAGCAGCTGGGTGAAAAATCACCCTTGTTGTGGTTAAGAACATCTTGCTTCAAGGGAAGGGAAGGGGACAAAAAAAGAAATGAAATGTGTTATGAACATGTACTAATTCCTCACAATGAATATAATCACTATGTACTGTAAACATGTACTCATAAAAATTTAAAAACAACCAAAAAAAAAAAATCCCACTTCAGCCTGGCACAATGCTTACCTATAATCTTAACACTCTGAGAGGCTGACCTGGGAGGATAGCAAGTTTGAGCCCAGCCTGGACAACTTAGTGACTTAGCAAGACCTTGTCTCAAAATAAAAAATTAAACCAGGCATAGTGGCACATTCCTGTAATCTCAGCACTTGGGAGGCTAAGGCAGGAGGATCTCCATGAGTTTGAGGTCAGCCTGGGCAACATAGTGAGTTCAAGGGCAGTCTCCACTACATAGAGAACCCTGTCTCAAAACAACAAACAAACAAACCAAAAAAAAAAAAATTAATTACATTAAAACCTAAAAAAATAATGCATAAATAATTTAAAAAGGGCTGGAGATATAGCTCAGTGTGAAGGCCCTGGGTTAATCCTCAGTAACAAAACAAATCAATCTGATTTCATTTCTTTCTGAATGGGGATTTAGCTTAGTGGTATAAGTGCCTGCCTGGCAAGTGCAAGGTTGCGAGTTCAATCCCTGGTACCAAAAAAGAAAAAAAATTATTGGTGCTGGGGATTTAGCTCAGTGGCCTAAGCACCTGCCTGGCATGTGTGGGATTGTGAGTTCAATCCCTGGTAACAAAAAACACCCAAAAAGCTGTAGCACACCATTTCTTTCTGAAGTGATTTGATGTACTAACTTACTCCTTTGCTGATTGTCTCTCATCAGAACATGAGCCCTGTGACGGTAGGTGCCTCCAGTGTCCCACCAAGAATAGAGGAGGAGGTTTGTTGTGAGTTTGAGACCAGCCTGGGGTACATAGTGAATTCAAACCTAGCCTGAACTGTACTACTATCTCAAAAAACAAAACTAATAGATGCTTTCTGCATGAGGCATGAGGGCCAAGCTGCCTCTGGCCCCGTCCCCCTAGCTAATGCTCCTCATAGTTTAATATTTAAAAGACAGAATCCAATGAGTAGGAAAACCAGCTTCTAAGTCAGTGAGAAGTTGGCCCTTCACTGCAGAGGTCTGGAGTCGGCACAACTCCCACAGAAACTCTGCTTTATGAAAAGGCTCATATTTGAGTACTTGGAGTTTCCAGTTTCAGTCAAAACAAGGAAGTCAGAATCAGAAACCATGGCTGATGAGGGCACTGACTCGTAGTTTGCCATGAATCAGAATCACCTGGAACCTCATTAACAAAACTCCAGAGCCTGGCTCCACCCTACAGACTCTTAGTTAATGGGCTAAAAGTGGGGTGCAGGCAACTACATTTTTAACAAGCTGTGGCTGGTTTTAGGGGACCATTTGTATTTTGTGGACAACATACTAGGGCCTGAGGGAGAAGGAGTCTGAACTGAGGAAGGCCAGGAAGGGAAAGACTGAGCTGTTGTAAATCCTGGGGCTGAGCTGGTGTAGTGGTACATGCCTACGATTCCAGCACTCTGGAGGCTTAGGCAGGAGGATCGCCACTGAGGCCAGCCTGGGCTACACAGTGAGCTGAAGACAAGCCTGAATTACATAGTGAGATCCTGTCTCTAAATAAATAAATAAATACATAAATAAAGTCCTGGGGCTACAAGGAGGCTTTGGCTGGCCCTCCAGGGCAGGAAGGCTCAGGGAGTCAGTATCTTTCTTCTTTCTGGGAAGATACAGGTAGGCAGTATTGATGTTAGGACAAATCATGCTTGAAGTCACCTCAGGCTGTGGTCCACCTGCTCAGGAGCATCCCCACATTGGCTTTGCTGTGACCTGTCTTCTGCTTTTGTGTCAGCTCTGATGAGGATACAGATGTGGTCTGAGTTGCTGAAGGTTCTGCTGGTGGCCTGGGAGTGTGCTGGAGACTGGAAGGAACCTAGGTCCCATGGTGTCTGAAACAGAAGCAAGCATAGATAAGCCCAGCCCTACACAACTACAGAGTGGCCTCCAAGGTGTCATCATCCTCTTCTCTGCACCACTCCTGTTGGCTCCTCCAAGGTCAGCAGCTCTCACGTGACCCCAAACAAAGCCACCCTGGCAAGCAGTGGCCAGGTTCAGCCCCTACTGGGCTGAAGCAGCCCAGCCACCAGGAGGACTCTGTCTATTTTAGATCCTGAGCCTGTGGCCCCATGGAACAGCTGAAGCTTATGCTTAAAATAGAAGCCTCTGTTTCCTTGCCCACCCCACCTCTGCCACCCCACTGCTCTCACCCCTGCCTCCACCTGCCTGGCAGACTGCAGACTCTGCTTCCCTGGGGACTGGGAAGGGCAGACACAGTCACAGTGACAGTCCTTACAAGGAGGGCCTGGGTAAGGGCTGAGCATATAGGTTTTCTTTTTCTGATCTTTCAAAAAAATTTTTTCTTAGTTTTTTATTTTTATTTTTTTGGTACTGGGAATTGAACTGAGGACTCTGTGCTTGACAGGCAGGTGCTTATTCTACTGACCTATATCCCCGGCTCTTTTCTTAGTTTTTGAGACAAGTCTTATTGTATAGTCCAGGCTGGCCTTGAACTCTTCATAATCCTCCTGCCTCAGTTTGCTGAGTGTTGGGATTACAAGTATCTGCCACCATGCCCAGCTTTCTTGTCTTTTAAAAAAATTTTTATTGATATGTTTATACTACATAATGATTATATTCATCATGTGGAGTTGGTGCATGATACATCTTCATTGTTTTTTCATCCCCTTCCCCTCCTTTCTTCCCTCTCCATCCATCTCTTGGTTTCCCTTCCCTTTCACAAAAGAACTTTCTCCATATTTCCTTTTATTTTTTTATTTTGCTCTTTATTTATATTTTGGGTTTCTCAAAATATAAATAAAAGAAATCATGTGATATTTAAGTGTGTGTTCCGATTTACTTCACTTATATTATGGTCTCAATGTGCATCCATTTTCTACAAATGACTCAAAATTTTCCCTTTTTATGGCAGAGTACTACTCCATTGTATGTAAATGCCACACTGAAGGCTCTGCTTCAACATACTATATTAGTTTCTGATTGAACAGGTATGTTTGTAAAGGATGCACATATGCTTTATTCTGCAATAAATCTCATGTTGGTAGCTTGATGCCAGGTGCTATGACAGATAAAAGTAAATCCTACTGAGTATGATAGCACACGCCCCTGTAATCTCAGCACTTGAGAGGCTCAGGCTGGAGGATCACTAAGAGTTAAATCAGATCTGAACTATAAAGTGAGACCCTTTGAACCAAACCAAATCAAACCAAATCAAATCAAAAAGTACCTCTGTGGTCCCTGTTCCTGGAGAATTTCTAAAATTGCTCTTACTCCCCAAGGATCATGGTGTGTCAGGCTGTATTAGTTACTTTTCTCTTACTGCTGACACAAAATACCTGAAACGCAAAGTTAAAAGGGGAAAGGTTTATTTAGCTCATAATTTGTAGAGGTTTGTTTTGTTTTGTTTTTTTGGTGCCTGGGATTGAACTCAGGACCTCGCGTTTGCCAAGCAGGCACTTACGCTGCTGAGCTAAACCTCTGCCCCTTTTGTAGAGGTTTCAGTCCATAACTGAGTTGGCTCCATGGCAGAGTGGCACATGGCAGAGAGGCAACAGTTCATGGAGTGGAAGACAGCAAAAGCAACAAGAGCAAAAAGGGGGAAGCAAATCTCTTTCTGCCCTCTTTCATCTTGTTCAAACTGTTGGGATTTCAGCTATGCTATCCCTGTCAGTGGACTGATCCACAATCACCCACCCTTAATCCCAGAACCCTTAATCCTAGCATTGAAACATGTGTCAATCACAAACTCTAGATTCAGCCACCTTGGAAAAAGCCCTATCTAAAAGTGCATTTTTTTAAAAAGTGCATGAGGCTTTGGGGGGACATCTAGACACAAACCATAACATTTTACCCCTGTTCCCCTAAAGACTCATGTACATTTCTTTACATAAAAGACACTTAGTCCATCTCTAAGAGTTGCCAAAGTCTTAAGAGTTTCAGCACTGCTGAAAAGTCTAAGTCCCAAGTCTCCTCTGAGGTTTAAGGCAAACTCAGCTGTGGGTCCCTGTACAAACGAAAAGAAAGCTAAACACTTCCATTATTCAATGACTCAAGATAGGCATTTTGGTTGGTTTGTTTGTTTCAGTACCGGGGATCAAAAGGATAGGCATTTCCATTCCAAAAGTTACATATGGGGATACAAAGGAATGGGATGAAAACAACTCTAAAATGCAGCAGGGCAAACATTAAGTCCTGTAGTTCTAGATGCAGCATCCAAGGCAATCTGGGGCAAGATGTGAACTCCTTTTGGAGTTACATGGCATGTCTGGTAGTTGTAGCTCCCATGGCTTCTCTCTTGGGATGGTTCTGTTCCAACCTTGCTGTTTTCCTCAGATGAGCCTGGCTTCTCCAACCTTTGGAGTCTCCACTGCACCTTT
>PVLA01019912.1:0-11269 GCA_004027455.1 Hydrochoerus hydrochaeris
TTGGACTGGATCTCCAAGGCCAGATGAAGAATGAAACTGGATACTATATTTCTGAACCTAGGTCCCAAGAGCAGTCTCTTGTCTCCTCCTCTCTGCCCTCTCTCCTCTCCCCTCTGTCCCTGCTCCTCCTCCTCTTCCTTCTTCTGTCTCTGTCTCTGTCTCTCTCTGTCAGAATATTCTCTGAGACTGGCCACTATACTGTGAGGAAGGTCTTGCAATGTGAAGTACTCAGGTCTGATGTTAATGCTGCATTTCATGATAATATTAGTGGTATGTGATTTGTCTTGGCAATGAAACATAAGTGAGAGGGATACATTTCCTCCCAGGATGAAATAAGGAAAAACCTGTTTCTCTTGGAAAGGAAAGGTGGGGGTGGGCACATCTATATGGCCCTGAATTAGTATCAAAATACGTAAATAAATAAAAGCATATACAAGTTATTTCTTCATAAATTCTTAATTATTAGACTTTTAAAGGATATATTTTGAAATGTATGATAAAATGTAGTGGAATAGAAACCTACACCTTTATTCCACGCTGGTGCTGTTTGTCCAAAATTTTCTCATTCTGTGAAATAATACTTTTTGCTGAAAAATGCTGGATACTTGAAAACATAGAGGAAGTTGGTTTTTCTTCAACACAAGTTTTTTCTTTCTATGTTTTACTTCCATTTTTAAGTCTGCTTAGAAGAAAAGTGTGTGTTAGATTAGATGATCCATCTTGTGGGATGGCTGAGATGAGGTTAGTAAGTATTGAAGAATTAGAATGTCTTTTCTTCTGCCAAGATGGAAAGTGCTCACACTTAAAATTAACAAATTCTGTTGATCTTCAGCTGGAAGAAATTGTTTAAATTGTCCCTATTTTTATCTTGACATGGAGACAAGTGAGACACAAACCATAGCAAGGAAGAACCAAGTGATGCTTCTATTTATAGTGGGGAAAAGTGTAGGAAGAGTCTGTGTTTCTTTCATTCCATTTTTTCTTTTTTCTTGACTTTTCGTTTCTTTATTAAAAGATTGATGATTCCACATTCCCCCACCCCATCTTGTACATAAAATATGATCAGGATTAAGGAAATGACACGCTTGTCTTCAGCTGCATATCTGTTAAAAGAATTCAGACAAGCTCCAGGTTTGCTTTTCATTTCTATCGGACTGACAGTTTAGCTCCACTAATATTGATGACAAAAGAACTATTTTTGGTGTCTCCAGGAAAGAAGAGCTCTGGTGCCTGTTATTTTCAGTGTTCCTGCAGTTCGAAGAGAATAGTGCCAACAAAGCCACTTTTTATCACATAACACTAAATTCCCTTGTCGCTGTGGGATTGTTCTTTAGTCTATGCACTTGGCCAAAAGTGCAACACATCAAGAGCGGGCCATCTCTGCTGGCTGTCTGATTCCAGTGAAAGGAATCAAGGATAAATTGCTCCTTTTGTTAATTCCCACATTATGCATTTTTTAAAAGTGATTTTTTTATCCTTAAGCTTTTTTATTTTATTTTTTAAATTTTGTTTTAAAGAGAATAAAATCAAGCAAAATAAAACTGAAGTCAATCAAAACAAACCAGTGTAAGTGACAAAGGACTTCAAATCAATAATAAAGCAACAATCATTCCCATAATGCCTCTCATCTTCAATATAGCTGCAGATACCTTCAGACATACTACAAATCAAACAAAACAGAACAGAATAGAACTAATAAAAACAAAACAATGAATGCAATAAGAATTTCAAAACAAGACAATAGTAAAGAATTTCAAAACTAGACAATAGTAAATCCAAAATGGCTACCATAATATATCTCACTATCTTTGAAATAGTTGCCCATGCCATCGGATATAACAAAATCAAAGCAAAACAAAATAAAAACCAACCCAATAAAACAATGAAAATGATTCAGGACTTCAGAACAATGGGAATTAACAATGGCCACCACCCTCAGAAAGAGATCCACCATGGAGGTAACACTGAGTAATTATCCTCTGAACAGATGATCAGACTACCAGAGCTAGACCTGAAAAGTCAGTGAAGCACCAAACACCACATGGATCAGGTTGCATTTCACCTCAATAGCTACCAGCACAGCCTGTCTTTCTCCAGATCAGCTGATCACCTGTGGGAGGGGGTTGTCCCCTCTTGTTTCCCAGCCCATGGGCTGGAAGGGCCTGGGGTCTAGCTGTCCTCCCTGTGGCCCATGCACGGCACTGATTCACAGAGCGGGCTTACTTCTTAGTGACTTCTTGTTCTCTTCCCCTGCAGTGTGTGAATGGTGCTGACTCATGGGAAAAGGCTGGAGTCTGGCTGTTCCTCTGATGGTGGTGGTCCACGCATGGTACTGACTCACAGGGAGGACCAGTCCTTAAGGTTTCAACAAAGGTATCATTTCAGCATTTCATCATGAGACCAAATTTTGAAACTTATTCCCTCTATTTTCTTCTCAATTTCTACTTCAATAAACAACCCACTCTATATTTAAATTAAACTTGTACTATTTTTAACACAGGACGTGAGGAAGAAATCACCATGACTCCACAGTGCTGTTTTCCCACACAGCATGCTGCAGATCCATAATTCAGCACTGTGCAGTTAGTAATGATAGTGGATACAGCCAGGGTCAGACCAGCAAAAATACGCAAGAAAAGGATGCACAGGAAGAGTGATCTGGCAAGAAAAAGTAATGTCCTAGGGGCTAATTCTATTGGTGAGAGTAAAGTAAACTTTACTAAATGTCTAGCACTGTTCTAATTTGAGAGGCTCAATGGAAACACAAGTAAAATAATTTAGAGACTAGTTAATGTCAATCTTAACAAGAGAACTTAATTATAAGATTATAAATTTGGGTGGTGGACCACATCACCTTAAAAATTTAATTGGAAAGATATGAAAAAAATATGCTATCAGTAAAGGAAATGCTTGATTAGGGGAAAATTGGTGATAGGGAATAACAGTATGTAAAATGTTTCAACAATGTAATAGAGAGGATGAGAAAGTAGTGCAGGAAAAACAAAGAAAAATCTGTGGAGCAAAACTCTTAAGGAGATAAAGGGCTGTGGCAGGGACACAGACATCAGTTGGCTTGTGGAGGGTGGAGAAGGTGCTTTTTATCTGATTGCTTCATTTCTTAATGAAGCAAAAAGCAAGATTTTGGCATGAGTATGAGAAAAAGAAAGAATATGAAAAGTTTATGGAAAAAGGGAATATTTTGAAATCATCTACTTAGAGGGAAAAGGTAAATCAGAGGAATGTAGTGGAGTATCTGAGCAGTACCGACTGCTTGCTTAAATTCATGACAAAATAAAGATGTGTTTATTAATTATGGTTGGATATTTTCATTCAACTGCTTCAAAACAACAGAAAATTGGACTGAAAAATGAAGTTCATAGGGTTAGTGCTTTGCCAAATTGGTGTGCACACAACAGAGAGGAGAAAAAATTTTGAGGGTGTTTGCAAAGAATGGATTTATTGACCATATTGTTAATGAAGCTAAGTTGGTTGGTGAGGAAATGGGAATCAAAGCAAATATGGACATTGAAGACTGAACACAGCTGTGACAGGCAGAGTCTAAGTCAGGTTTCATTATCTTTGTCCCTGCTGTTACTCATGGTATTGTTATATTGCAAAGCAACAGGATTTCAAAAATGTGATTAAGGTGACTTAAGTGACTAATTTCAAAATAGGAAACGTTTCCACAGAAGCTTTTAGAAATTAGTTTTTTTTTCCTGGCTGGTGAAGTAGAAGCTCCTGAAATTCCAAGCATGAGAAGGATTTGATGCACCATCATTTGCCTGAGTAAACATCCTATGAGGAATATGGGCAACTCCAGGAGCTGAGATTGGCTCCTAGAAAACACTCAGCAGAGATCTGCTTCACAGCCAGAAGGAACTGAGTTTTTCCAACAACATGAATAGACTTAGAACTGAATTTTTCTTAGGGCCTCATGATAACCTATTGATTTCAGTCTTGTGATACTATTAATGGCCCCACCTTAGCTCCCCTGGGTTCCTGATGTGCAAACACAACAGATGGTAGATTGTCTTCAGGTAACTAAGTCTGTGCAGTAATGAAAAATGAAAACAAAGGCAATGGGTTACAGCTTCTGTTGGCATAGGAATAATGGGAGGGATATGGGGGACAAAGTCCACAATTAAATGCTTAAAATTGAAACTGGGGAAAACGCATTTTTTGGTGATGAAACAGCCTTAAAGTTTGAAGAAAAGAGAAATGTTGTGACAAGCTCTGGAAAAGTCATTCAGAAGAGAGTGAGAGGAAAATCTCTTCCTCCAAGAAGAGAACAGAGACTGTGGTGCCAGGTTTTGGGTATCTATGTCTTTTGAAGCTCCTGCTGCTGTGGCTATTGTGCTGGCTACAACTCTCTTTCTGGTACTTAAAATGCCCTTATAAAAGCTTCACTGTCTTCCTTTGGAAAACATTCTCATTTTCATTTGTCTCAAAATGTGTTTTTAGGAGATATTAACTGCTGTCAATGGACTTGTATTTGTCCAATTTCCTGTTGCTGGTGACATGCCTGACAGCCGTAACTTTAAGTAGGAAATGGTTTATTAGGCTCATGGTTTCAGAGGTTTCATTCCACAGCAAGCCTGCACCAAGACAGGAACAGCATGGCACAAGGGTATGAAAAAGGAAAATTTCTCATTTAACAGCTTTCAGAATCAGTGCACATAGTCAGAGTGCCAGCGAGAGACTTGCCTTTCAAAGGCACACCCCAGTGACCCACCTGCTTCCTAAGTGTACACTAAGTTATAATGTTAGTTGACCAATGCACTGAAGCATATAGCACCTCCATGATATAATCACTTCTCCAGGAGTCTCTTGATCTAGTCATATGAAGACTAGCTGGGACAAAGTTATATACTTATTTGTATTGTCAAACACTCGTAAGCAGGGATTGAATGTTATTTGTCAATGAATATTCAGA
The DNA here is from genome assembly GCA_004027455.1 of Hydrochoerus hydrochaeris. Lineage (NCBI taxonomy): Eukaryota > Metazoa > Chordata > Mammalia > Rodentia > Hydrochaeridae > Hydrochoerus > Hydrochoerus hydrochaeris. The sequence goes on from PVLA01019912.1 coordinate 4,934, forward strand.
AATTAATCAATTTTCACCATGAGGTTGGTTTTCTTTTCTAGTTCAAGCCAGTGTTTGTTATATAAAACCATATTAATAAAAATTCTAAATGTATATTATGTGCACTTGTATATTTTTCCTACTTAAATTCAACTTACTTTATTAGCTAAATAATTCACCTTGCATCTCCCAGATTTCATTTTATCAATTCTGGTAAAGCCTTTGGGGTTTCTATTATAAACTGAGATTCATTTTCTGTGATCGTGTTCTGTTTACTATCTTAAGCGGTGTGTAGTTAGAATTGTATAATTCTTTGCATTATCATTATTTAGATTTTATACTCTTCTATCCTGACTGGCTCATTCAGCAATTAGAATCCAACAAAGTAATTTCACAGAAAAATGGAGGCATATTTTGAATATGTGTTTTCAAAGTCCTCCAAGCATTTATCTTTATGACTTTTAAAAATGTTAAGACTAGTTGAACATAGAAGTTAAAATGATAATAAAAACAAAATACATAAAGTATAAACTTGAGGTTAACTGTCTTATAATTACAACTTCTATGGCCATTTCAGCAACACTTGGACATAATGCTTAGAAATAGACTATAAAGGAAAGCAAATTTACTTTTGTCATGTGGTGAACTTGTAATCCAAAAGTCCTATCTATAATTCCCTGTGAGTTTAGTAGCTTGATCTCAACAGGATTATTGTCTGTGAAATGATAACAAGGTATAAAATAGAATTTCCCACTGAGACAAAGAAATTCTATTGAATAACTCTGAATGGTGACAGCTACCCTTAAGTTTATTATAAGTGAATGTACCCATTGGGCTTAGTTTCCCTTTCTCTGTGTGCTCTGTTTTGATGGGGTCACATATCCAGTCCCTTAGGCATTCAATATCGCCAGCTCAGAAGTTCAAGTAGGTTAGAAGTTCAGGACCTCCCAGAGTGCTGTCCACACAATGGGACCATGATAGATATGCACATTCTGTCTAAACAGACATATATTCTTTGTGCTTTTTGTATACTGATTGGATGACTTCAGTCCTATAAATATATCAATTCTGAGTTATTTGAAAAGAAATTATCTCCTAGATCTATTTGGTACTCCTTATGCTTTACAATTATGATTTTTAAAACAAAAGTATGGTTTTAACAAAAGTAATATAACACCTTCACACATGCACACAAATATACTTTTCTAAACTAAATGTTTGACCATAAAATATTATGATTTTTATAACCCAGTAAGTATAAACCTACAATTATTTTGTTATGTTGCACACTATTTCAATGACTGTATAATACAGTATTTTACTTCTTCTGTGTGCCAAATATAAACATTTTGCCCTTACTGTGAACTTTTTATTGAAGTTTACATTATAGCAGCCATTGCTGATTTAACATCATCATGCTTTGAAGTCCTACCATGCTTTCGTTCTTCTATTACCATTGGTTCTATCATGTTGTGTCTTACTGGATTTTAATATGTATGATAGTAAAAACAAATTTTTTATGGAAAATGAGATATTATAGCAGCCATTGTTCATCATCTGGTATTTGGTTCAGAATGCCTTGTAATAGTTTCATTCTCTTGAATGGTTTTATACTGTTTTGTTATGTTTGATATTATTGTGTGTGAAGCTATGCTCAACTGTTTAAAACAAAGAGATATTATGGTAGCTACTGTTGATATCCATTTGCCTGGTTGTGAAGTGCTGTGTTGCTTGTATTGTTCTGTTCTGATCTGCTTTGTTCTGTCCTCTTTTCTTTTATTCTCTGTAAAATAAAATTTAAAAAATAAATGTAATAATGGTATTATAATTACTTTTCCATGTATATGTTTAATATCATAACGCCCTTTGAATAATTTTAAATCAATCTCATTATGCTGAATACTAATTCCTAGGAATGTGTTTTACTGATAATTCACTGTAATTAGGATATTCTCTATATTCTTTTGGCCAAGAAATATTTGTTGTGATCAAATGACGAGAAAACTTTCTGTCAGTGTATTACTTGCGTCTATTAAACATGTTGCTAAAATACTGGCAAAAGTTTCCTACCATCCAGTATAACCCTCACACATTTGTGTATATATTTGATGGGTGAGAAATTTCCTATTATCTACTCTGTATGGTTGTTGTAGTCAGGTGTTGCAAGGAGATGAATTACATACAGGACACAGAATTCATAGTATCATTTATAATGATCACCCAGAGTTAAATACAAAAAAGTGCAGGAAATCTGTCTACAACACTAAAGACCTGGAAAATCCAGCCATGGGCCTGGATCCCATAGTGATATCCTGCATGAATCCAGCTGAAAACCTAGAGCCCATGACAGAGTCCAACTGGAGACCTAGAGCCCACGACAATGACTCATGCAAGTGTGTTTTACAGATCTGCACTGGAAAAGCCCAAAGGTCAGCAGCAGAAGCTAGAAAGTCTGTGCCAGCAGGGAGAAGGATCAGTGCCAGTAGGTTGAGGATTCTTCAGTGGAGCCAAAAATCTACACTCAAGATAAGGACCAGGTCTCCACTGAAAAGTACCATAGTCATCCTTAGCAACATGAGATCCTGAGCTCCTCCGACAGTAACAGCTGAGTACATATCAGAAAGCCAGTGTGACAAACTTTTCCTGAAGCTTAAACAACACACATCTTCCCCTCTGGAGCCAGAAAGCAATGCTTACTGCAGGGAACACAGCTCCCACAAAGTGAACTCTAGACATCCTCAGCAGCAAGGTCCTGCGCTCCTCTGATGACAGCTGAATTCACGTCAGGACAGCCAGCATGACAAGCTACTCTAGGAGAACCAGTGTCTCCAAACAATAACACTTAGGAGCCCTATAGGACTACACTCTTCTTTCCAAGTCTCCTTTTTATGCAGGCAGCAGTCCTCAGGTGGACACTGCACTCAGCACCATGCGGATTCAGTTCAGCAGGTGTTGTCGACCACCAGGTTTTTCATCCACTACAGTAGTGAAGGAACTGTTTTTGGAATTTGATTTTCCTTATAAGAACTTCTCTTATCTTTAACCTTATAATCCTGACAGGATTATTAACTAAGCATCTTGCCCTCTCAAACTACACATGGGTTTGTGATTCAAACTTTGAGAGAAATGGCTTAATTTCTAAAAATACAGGTGAACTGCTGCATACTTAAGGAAGTGATTAATTTAATATCTAAACCCATCATTTTAGGAGATGCTCTAGTTTTCTTTCTTCTAAGGCTGGCTTTGGTATTTTCTCATTTGTTTCAGGTTTGCTACGTTCTTCCCAGCACATTCCATTTTTCCTTATGTATAAGTTTCTTTATGTTTCTTGGTGGCAAATAGTTCTAATAGGACAAGCCCTATGATTGGTCAGAGGCTGCTAGCACAGTTCCTTTGGAACTCTGTAGATAACTATAATTCTACATGTGCAATTCCAGCTCAGAAATAAACTTGGGTACCCTGGATCAGACTGAGAGGCTGATAGTGGCAAACGAGAAGGAATCCACTACAGTACATAGGAGCACACCATTTAAAACCTGTGAGTTATTATTATACTCTTTACAATTATCCTCATGTTGTTTAATTACTCATTGACAGTAAAACTGGTCCTGATAAATTGATCCCTAACAAATCCTACACAAAGAGCTCTTCCAAATTTGACATATATTTGTATGATATATAGATTTGAGGGAGAAAATTATAGGAGACCTAAAAGGACATTTGCTCACTCAGACATCACCATGCATAACTGTGTAATTCCTGGTCATAATCAGGGGATATACGATTGTAGCATCTAAATACTTGGTCATTCTACCTTGTATGAATACTGATTTTCTGATTTCTTTTGTATTCTTTAGATATAAAAGCCCTGTTTGATTTTATTGTGCTACGATCAGTTTGAACAGAGTAGCAGTAAAACACTCTAGTGATGGATCACTCATGATCTTTACATATTGACCTAAATATAGGTAATATTTTCATAATTTTGTTACATAATACATTTTTCCATAGGAACAGAGTTATCCACTTATCAGGAAAAAAGTGATTCAAAAATATAAATAACAAAAAGTTGACCACCCAATTTTATGGTTATCATTTGCTTTTCCATGTTTGACTTCAAATAGAATCAGTTTTCCAAAAGATCTGGTTTCTAAATAGAACCCTTTCATATAACCCTGTAAACTTAACATGCTTTTTTAGATATGCTGCTATTTAATTGATACCAACAAAATTTGTTACTTCACTTTGCGTGAAAGGTGAGTGCTTGGGCCCCAGCTATCTTTATACCCCAAGGAGATGTGGACTGCAGTCGCCCCATTGTTTCATTTTATAGATACAAGAGCGAGGCCCAGGTCATGTGAACAGATTGCTGAAGCTGTGCAGCTGTAAAGCCTCTGTAAATGGCCTTAAGTCTTTTGTACTTGTAATGTGTAAAACAGCACAAACAATAAAACAGAGATTTACTGTGATCTATAATAGAAAATATGCTTGCTATTTTTGCTTTGAATCATTTTTTCTCTATATGGTGCATAGAGTGATTGAAAATTATAAGTAAAATGCAAAATGTTGATTGCGTGTGATCAGATATCCTAATGTCATGAACCCTCTCTGGACAGAACTATGTAAACTGTAAGAGAAACTTTTGGAACACTATTTATATCTGCTATTGTTCACTTATTATTGCATTTTCTCTACAAAACAATAGCACCTATTAAAATTGAAATAGTGAAAAAGAAAAGGGGCCTCCCATAGATAAACTCTAGAGTTTAACATTTCTATTTATCTTCATTCCTCCTGAGGAAAAAACATGAATATGATAGATTACTTTAATGTGTTTGACCTTATTCAGAAGAGGTTTGCATTTATACTGAGGAGTTTGAAAAGAATTAGAGATCGATGCTAAGAAAGCCATGGCCATTCATTCATTCATATTTTAGTTTTTCTCTTCAATACATATCTATCAAGCATTTGCCGTAGAATAGTTCTAGAGAATTTACTGAAAAGACAGTGGCCCCAGACAGAGGGCTTGGGGAAGGGGCGTGATGATATTTTGGAGGAACAGTCCCCAGGCTAGTGGCTGGGGCAGAAAACTGATAAAGGAATAACAGCTCGGCAGAGGGCAGTCTCAGAGCTGTGGAGCACCGAGCCTCAGCTCTAGAGGAGCTGGGAAGACTTGAGTGAGGGCAGAGAAACAGGTATGAAGAGGTCCATGCTAGCTACCACGTTGAGAGGTAGATTCTTGAGGCCAGGGAAGAAGTGATGTGACTGCTTAGATGGATCATTACTAAATATCTGCAAGTATGATGTCTTGGATGCATGTGGGAATAAGAAGTGAGACGGCACAAGTCAGAAGTGTGGCACTATCTGAGGGTGGGCTTGTAGTTAGGCTGGATGGCAGATAATAAAAGGTGCTGTGGGAGAATTCAGACATTTGGTTTAAGCACCTGAAAGGAAGGAGTTCCAAAAATTGTCTGTTACATACTCAAGTAGATCCATGCAATAACAGTCTGAAATTCAAACTAGGATTTTAAGTTCAGGTCAAGTACCAAATTTAATGCTGTTGGCATGTTAATATCCAAAGATAATGTTTAAAATCTTGAGTTTAATTGAAGTCAGGGAGGAAGTAAGCGTAGGTAGAGTAGTGAATGCATCCAGGAACTAAACCCCACGTTTCTCTCACATCATGTGGGTGCGGGGATGGGAAGTAACCAGCAAAGGAGAAGAAATGAGCTATTAAACTGAGGCCTGGGGTAAACTGGTACTATGTAGTGGTTTGAAACCAAAGGAAATGTTTTTCATGAGGAACAAGTGATCACTTGTGCAAAAGTTATTGTTAGGTGATGAAGAAGGACTGTAAAAATGACCACGGAGTTTAGTAGTCTTGTTAAAAACAGTTTGCTTGGACTTATTGGGATAGGTTTAAGTGATATGAGAAAAGAGAATTTGGGGATGGTAAAATTTGCATTTATTTGAAGAGCTTTATTCTGAAGAGAAACAGGGAAATGAAACAATGGCTAGAAGCTGAAATGAGATCAGGAGAGCTTCATTTATTTGGTATGCTTATATATTAAATAGAATGACTTGGTAGAAAGAAAAAAAGGATAGTTTTTAAAAATTACACTTTATCAGTTTTCTAATGAGTTCTGCACAGTTTAATTTTAACTTTACAGGACTGTAAAATTTCTCAGCCTTGATCAGTTGTAGACAAAGTTATAGGTCTCTGGGGAGCTGGATGGTCAATGGTATAGTATGATATTAAAAGTTTATGCAATCATCGCTCTGCCCTTATATCCGAGCTGTAAATCATTTTCCAGAAGAGCTGCATTGATGAGATTTAGCACACACTCTAAGGGCATA
>PVLA01019913.1:0-11272 GCA_004027455.1 Hydrochoerus hydrochaeris
CTATCTACTTTGTATGCTTTAATTTTGTAACTTGAACAACTATTTCTAAGAGGACAATATGTAATTTATTAACTAGTGATTTCTTATTGTTTATCTTTTTTTGAATTCTGTATTATCTCTACCCTCTACATGGTTTTGTTTCTCTTTTAATAAAAAAAAACTCACAGAAGAAAGTCAAAGGATGGAAAATCATACTCTATGTAACAGAACCCTGAGAAAAAGCAGACATGGCTATTCTACTTGCAGATGAAATGCAATTCAAGCCAAGAATGATTAAGAGAGACAAAAACAGTCATTAGATTCTTGTAAAGGGAACAATTTAGTAGGAAAAAATAACAGTCATGAACATATAAGCACCAAATACCAGTGCACTTAATTATATAAAACTAAAATTAATGGACCTGAAAAATCAAATAAGCACTAATGTAATTTGAATGGAGGACCTCAATACTCCACTGTAATAAGTAGACAGATTAACTAGACAAAATGATAAAGAAATATTAGAACTGAACCAATCTTTTGTACAAATGGACTTAGTAGATGTCTATAGAGTGTTCTTTGCAATAACATCAGAATACATTCTTCTCAGCTGCACATAGGATATTCTCCAAAATAACCACAACTAGCTCATAGAAAGCTCATGCTTAACTAAATGAAAAGGAGCTGAAATTACTCCATACATGTTATGAGACCATAGTGTAATGAAATTAGAAATCAGTGCCAAAATAAACCACAAGAACTTCATAAAGTAAGACCCTCCTGAATAACCAATTGGTCAGAGATGAAATTAAAGAAGAATTAGATGGTTTCTACAATTAAATGTTATTGCCAATACAACAAAGTGGAACTTATGTGACAAATGAAAGCAGTCCTAAAAGGAAATTTATGGTAGTGAAAATAGAGTGAGCTCAACTAAATAATTTATCATTGAACCTAAAAATTCTAGAGAAAGAAGAGCAAATCACCCCCACCCTCAACCCTCATATGAGAGAAGAAATTACAAATAAATAATAATGAAATGGAGACTAAAAAAATGATATAAAGAACAAGTGAAATGAAGAGTTGTTTCTCTGAAAGGTTAAATAAGTTCAATAAACCCTTAGTCAACTTTATTTTAAAAAGGAAATAAAAGACACTCCATCCAATTAGGAATGAAAATGGTGAAATCACAATATGTTCTGCAGAAACTCAGAAGTTCATCTATACCTACTTTGAGTACTTATATTCTAATAAAATGGAAAAATGCAGAAGAAATTGGACAGGTTCCTAGATACATATGAATTAACAAAGCTGAATCCAGAAAAAAGAATTTTTTAGAATAAAAATTCTAAATAAACCAATATCAGTAACATTGAAGATGTAATAAAAAACCTACTAACAAAGAAAATTCCAGACCCTGATGGATTTATTGTTGAATTCTACAGGAAAATTAAGATGACACTTAATACTGGTATTTTCAAACTCTTTAATGAAATTAAAAGGAAAACAATACTCCAAAATTCATTCCTGAGAGCAAGCATTTCCTTGATACCAAAACCAGAGAGGAATCCAATCAAAAGAATAACTCAAGGTAGCAGAAGCTAAACAAATGGAAACTGTTAGAAAACTTTGTAAAAGATAAACAAACAAGGTACCCTATAGCAAAAATGCTGCATTACAACCAAGAAATGAAAAACTCTCAGCCACTGCAGGTACACTTCTCTCTTTCTTTATTTCCTATCTTCTTTCCCTCTCTTATATTAGTTTTTGGACCCCTCTCATAGAAATAGTTACTTTATACTCTGCAAGCTTATGTTCTGTCTGTTCAGGAGTTAAACCTAAAGTAATTGGTGCTTCTAATTTCAGCTTTAAATTCTTGAAACAAAGACATTAATTAACCCACTTTTGGAAAGGTATGTACTATTCTATGGCATAAATGATAGCTATTAACATTGGACTATTGACTCAACAAGCAAGGAGAGTTAGGCTGTATGGCACAAATAGTATGAGAAGCTAGAGGAGGCACATGTGGAGTCAAAGATTTTTTCCTAAGCTGCCCAGTTTCCTTCAGCTGTCTCTTTTAGTGAAGCTTTGGTTATGTATGATGTTCTGAATGCTGACATGGGTAAGCTCATGTTTGCATTATATTTTTTCATGAAAAATATTTTTATTAGTATATGTGTGTAGTACATGCAGTTTGCAATCATCTTAGAGAGAGGGTACATGTAAATAATACAACATGTTTCTTTCTTTTAAACCCCATTTCTTCCCTCCTCCCTTAAGTTTTTAAAATAATTTATTCTTTGAAATAACTTTGTAACTAATATTACGTCTTAGTTCTCAGAGCTAAGAATGGTACTTATGATCACTTGCATGCTAGTGTATAATTTTTTCCTATTTTGTTTTAGTTTGCTTTACATAAGCTTCTAAATTCCTTCCAGGAAATCTGTGGTAATCACTGAAGAAGAGTGATTACAACCATGTCACTTAACTCTAAATTTTCTTGTCTTTTTTCTAATCAAAAAGGAAGATAAACTTTTTGCCTTAAAGAAAATATTTTTAACATTATATTTAACAGTTACAGATTGCTCACCAATTAATTTATATATAATTTAATTGTCTTTCTTTTGGGTTTCTGCAATGTTTCTCTAAATGACTTAGAACCTTACTCTACGAGGGTTCTATGTTTCTTTTCTCTTAATGTAACATTCTGGACATATTACAGTTGTTAAGAATGCTTTCTGCCTGAATTATTTCTGTTGTACAAAGCATCCTATAATGGGAGGGCACAATCTTTTATTAAGTGAAATATTAACTGAATCTTTGTAGGTATTAACAAACATGCTAATAAGCATTATATTTAAGAAGAAACTAGAAAAAATTCATAGGATCCTTTCAGTTTGATACCAAACCTTCTATAATTAACCTGTTTCTAATACAATTGTCTAGGGAGTTGTATGTACCTTGCCTAATACTTTATGGCTATTTTTACCTCTCCTGTTCTATATTCTATATGGTCCCATTTTCATATAAATACCTTATTTCTAAATTATTTTGGCAGAGGAAGGGAATGCTGAGTTCAGAGTAGTTAAGAAGTCCAAGCTGAGGTAAACATGTCAATGTTTTTGAGAAGTGATTTGTACATGGAACCAAATAGGGTAACAAATTGTGTCTATTTCTTCAATTCTAAAATCAATTATCAATTCCTTTAGCATAATGAAGTGTTACATTTTTGTGTGTCTCTGTATATATTTGTGTATTTTACATGTGTTTGTGTTACATATGTGGAGAAAGAGAAGAGTAGTATTGTCTTTAAAAAAGTATTATCTTCATAATTGGGAACATAGTTCCTTTGGGTGAAAAACTATTATTTGGAAAAATGCTTTGATAAATATTTGGGACAAAAAATGAGTCACTCAAGTAAATTAAATGTCACTAGACTTTTGGAATAGGAAAGAAGCATTCTGAATCTGGAGGGAGAATTAGAGCTTCCTAGAAGAGCTGAGAGAGCCAGGGTTTGAAGCAGAAATGGGAGAAGAATGCTAGAGCTGGGAGAAGCTGTGTTCTTTGCAGATGTTAGAGGGCAGAATCTCAGGAAGAAGGAGCAAAGTTACAGAAGAGGGACACAGAGAAGAGTTAGACTGTGTGCGGCGTTTAAGGTTGTCTTCTGGATAGGACACAATCTCATCCGACTGTCTCCATCTTTTCACTGAAATCTGCTATCCAAAAATGATTAAAATGAGTGTTTTTGTATAAATGTGTGTTTGTGAAAAAATGAACATCAGAACAACATGTGAGCACATGCAAGCCAAGTAACCTCTAAGGATACAAGAGCCTTATAAAATAAAGTAAATGAATAAATAGTAAAATAGGTAATAATATGGGTATGATAAAAATACAATGTTTAAAATTCTTTTTAAAAAAGGTGCTACATTGAAACATACATTGCCATTAATTCCTCTCAAAATAGTCTTGCTGGCTTTGAACACACTTATTTCCTGCCACTAGCAGTCTAAAAGTTGTCCTTTGTGAATCTCTTTAGATGTGCCGTTGTGTTCTGAATTGATTCAAACTGTTTGCATCTACGGTAATTTTGACTTTGAGAAAGAGCCAGAAGTCACATAGTGCCAGATCTAGTGAGGAAGGTGGATGAGTATGCTCTTTAACATTTTTAGGAACTTGCTTTTTCTGTTGGACTGCACTTGGCAGTAGCATTCAGCATGTTTTTTTTAAACCACATCTTGTCAAGACAGTTATAAGATAGCATATCCAGAAAAGCTTTATAAAGTAACAAAAAAAGATAGGAGAAATAAATTCGAAGTGAATGGGAGTTTTTCCAGGAGATTAACAGCAATGTGTTGTTTAAAATACCTTAAAAAAAAGTTGCTACATTGAAACACACATTACCACACATTACTTGTGTGTAGTAATTTTTTTTATGGGTACCAGAGATCGAACTCAGGACTGCGTGCTTGCAAGGCAGGCATTTATGCCACTGAGCTAAATCCTCAGCCCTGTGTAATAATTTTTAAAATTTAAATATTCACTCTATATTTTCATTGGACCTTGTAAAGACTGATCAACCTATAAAACTCAAATTTTTAGGGTTTGGTGCTAGTAGTCCTAGAATTATTTTACAGAACTATAACGTTAGAAGAGATATTTTGTTGAAACTGTTTAGTTTTAATTCAATTCAAACTAAACTCTTTATTTAGTTTTAATTCAATTAGCACTGTAGGTTTTTAGTGTCAGGAAAACAAAGCTGAAACAATTTTACTTGATCTAGGAAAATGTCAGTTTGTCTATATTTGCCCTAGTCAAAATAAGAAAAGGTTTCTGATAACACTATAGATGCCTATCTGCTAGTGTTTCCTGAATAATCTATCTGCTGTACTTCAACTCTGAGATACATGCCCCCACTAAAGTCTTATTTTTTTCTCCTTTAAAAGAAGAAATAATGGCACGATTCTGACAAATGTTTTACCTTTGAGTATCTCCTTCATTATTTCTTCTGAATGTGTTACTTAGGATGTTTCAAAAACCCCAATTATCTGTATTGTAGAAGTGAAAACATGAATGATGTAACTATGTAGCCTGAAGCAAAATTTATATATTCATAGATAATTATATTAAGCTATTACAGAAAATGTAACATAAACTGTCTTGTTAACTTTTAAATTTAATTCTATTTTTGGAGTTTGTGTAAGATTTTCCTTTATGTACTTACTGAGAATGACAGAAGGCAAATTAAATTAAATTAAATTAAATTAAATTAAATTAAATTAAATTAAATTAAAGTGCTATTCAAAAGTCTCAGTACCACCTACATTGAAATATTCCAAATATACTTTGAACTAAAAATTCAAATTCTAATGGGCCCTTGAATCTCCTGAATTTTAACTGTCTGTTATCAATTGGTCAGAAATATATTTTCAAAATAAATAGCATGCTTTATTAAAGGCAAAGGGCCAACAACTGAAATGCCAATGGACACTTGATAAGTCCTGTATTAGTGAATTTGACCTGGTATAGATAATAAGAAGTGATAAAGACTGAAAGAGTGTGGTTAAAAATATTCAAACTTGTGCTCCCGGGTTTAGCTTAGTTGGCTAAGACCCCACTCTGTCAATGTGAGGTTGTGAGTTCCATCCCAGAGGCAGCACAAAAAAAAAAAAGACTATAAAAAATATTCAAACTCATTAACTGGGTGTGGTGGTGCATGCTTGTAATCCCAGAATTTGGGAGGCTGAGGCAGGAGTGTCTTTGCCAGTCTGAACCATAAAGAGAGCTCAAAGTCAAAGTTAGCAAGACCCTATCTCAAAAAGACACACACACAAAAAAATCAAACTAAAAAATATGTAACACACAAAACAAACTGTTTAGCATTTGGTAAAAGGAAAAACAAGCAACCAAAAATCACCAAAATGTTTTATACCCTCTCTTTACAACTTATGTACAATGTTTTCTGGATCTGGAATATATGGTACCAAAATTCAGTGGAATTGGACTCTAACACCCTTGTGTTTCTCATAAATTCACTTCAACTGACTTGATACTCTATTTTCTTAACCTGGCTTCCAACTGTTGGTTTTGTTCTTGTTTTATTAGGGAAATGGTTTAATACTACTTATCTCACACTTCCTACATAAGAGGAAAGTTCCACTCTGCTGACCAACAGATGCAGGTGTAGTGCATATAATCAATCCCTCTTTCCTTTCTCGACATTATTTACTTTCCAGCAAGATGAGCACAGAATCCTAGGAATGACTGAGTCTCCATGGGTGGAGTTAGCACATTGACAAGTATGGCTTAGCCAGGTGGCTGTCTCTCTTTATTCTAATGTTTTGACAAGCTGAAATGTTCACTTTCTTGGGAATTTTATGCATCACTTATGAGCATCACTTTCCCCCATGTGTGGATCCCAAATTAGATTTCAGGGAAACTAGTAGTAGGCCCTTGAATTGGTGAGAGACCCAAGTTATACCCTCTAATTCAAATTTGAAAATCAGTTAAAGAAGGTAGTAAATTTTAATTCACTTATCTCCTGTCTTATTTCCACTTGGTTTAGATTTTTGATATATTAAAAGCACTGATTTTTATTTATTAAAACAAATTAAATATACATGTAAGCTGAATAAAGCATTTCAGAATACAATATAAGCTCTCTGCTTAAATACAGAATATAAGTATTTAAGAAGCACTCTTTTTCTGATATAATGATATACATAAAGGTCAGCTTTCTTCAATTTTCAAGACTAGGGTTACTTTTCTAATAAACTTGGATTTACAAAATTTTATGTCCTTTCAGAGACTTATTTGCACTTTTTCTCTGATATCCATCAAGCTTTTCTAGTACATCAAAATTCAGAACTTTAATTGTTATAATGATTACTTTCTATCAGTCAAAGTGAGTCTTTGCTTTCCAGTGTATGAAGAATATTGGTTCAGACTTTGTAGTCAAAGGAAGACGAGGTATTTTTCATGTCCAGGTTATCTCACTATATCTCAGCTAGAGAATAATGGGAATAAAAGGTTATCATAGACACAATCACTTTCTATTAAATAGGGCATAAGTAGATGAATTATATTAAGGGAAGAAGAAAAAACACTTCCATGTCCATAAATATCTCCTAAAACAGTGATTTTGTGAACAATAATGAGATAGCCAAACCCTTGGAAATCTATTACTGAGACACTAGGAAATTTTGAAACACTAATTAACATGGCTCTATAAGAGTTAGATAAACTGGAGAAACTAGAACTTTGTATATAAGAAAATCAAGTAAAAGGTGATTATTATGATCAATATTTGGGTAAGTAGGAAAATTAGCCAAGAAAGAGTATAAAACTAGATGTCAGAGAAATGAGTAAAGAGTATCTTTGCATTTATATCTGCTATCCAGATCAGCCCAAACAGGTTTCCTCAGCCACCCACATAATTTGATTCTTACTGACATGCAAATAAATTGGATTCTTTATTCTTACCAAAAGTTTAAATTATAATGTCCATATAGCTTTTGATTGAGAAAGGGTTAGTGTAGAGAATCATAGTGAGAAAGTAATGAATTTCTTGCCCTGTCTACACAGTAGTCAGCTAGTCTGAATGGAGATAATCTGACTGGATCTGAATAATTGATTTTGTAACACCAAAAGTTCAAATTTTTAGTGTTTTGGTCTGTTTTCTGCTGCTATCACAAAATACCAGAGGTTAGCTACCAAACAAAGAAAATAAGTTTATTTAGCTCACAGTTTGTAGACAAAAGGCAAAGATTGTGAGCTGTATGAGTTGAGCTTATGGTATCTTCTGGCTGTATCACAACATAGTAGATAGCATCATGGTGAAAGTTTATTCAAGTCAGAGAGAGGAGTCACGTGGCACGAGGGAAGCCAAAAAAGAAAACCAGTGGCCATTCTTGCTGTTTTTTTTTTAAATGGCAACCCAATCCCTCAGGAATTAGCTAGGGTTCTAAGGGACCTACTTTAAACCTTCCAAGGTTGGCACTTTCCAAGGTTGTCAAGCTTGGTACCTGAACCTTCCCTTTTTAAGGTTCCACCATCTCACTACTGCACTAGGACTGAGCTTCCAGCCTGTGAACCTTTGGATATGGCATTCAAGTCATATCCAAACTGTAGCATTCAATCAGCCTGGTTTCAAAGTAGCAAGATTACAAGAGAGTCTGAAGCAGCACTGGGATAATAATAATACTCCTAGAACCACAGCAAGTGCTGAAATACTGCAACCAAAGCTAAAGTCACAAAATATTTATTTGAATAGTCCAAAGTCCTGGGACTGGGAAAAGAGGAAGAATATCAAAATTAATATGCCAAAAATCATAATGGTGATATTCTAACTGAAATACTAAAACATGATTAGAGAGTCATATTTAAATTTGATTTTAGTTAGGCATGGTGATGCATGCCTGTCATTCCAGAACTTGGGAGGCTGAGGCAGGAGGATTGCCATGAGTTCAAGGCCAGCCTGAACTACATAGTTAGATCCTCTCTCAAAAAGATAAAAAAAAAAAATTGGACAGAAGACAAGATGGCCGATCAGTGAGCAACAAAATACAAAGCCTCCCAGGAGAAACAACTCATTTGCCAGAATAAAACACCCTGGAAAGACCCAGACAGAGGGAGATGGATCCTCTTGACACAAGAAGAAATTAAAACATAAAAAAGCTCGTCAAATACTTTGGGACTACAGCTGAAACAGCTAAAAATTATGGGACACAGCATTTTTGTTTGCCATGACCCACAAGTTTGTAAAGGCCTGAATCTGTGCCGGCAGGCAGAGCCACCTAAACTCGTTCCCACCACCACTCACAGGAAGCACAGTAGCGCTGAAGTTGGGGGTTGGTGAGCCCAACAGAGAGCAGAGCCAGTGAAGGGATCTTCATTAATTCATGGTCAGTGCTGGGAATGAGAACCACCCCCACAGGAAGGGTGCAACCAAATGGGCTACATGTTGGAATCGGGCTGGAGGAGCCTGAACTGGGAGTGACAATGACTTTAGTTGGTTCCTCCCTCCCAAGAGCAAATTTGTGGGATTTACTTGGACTGGGCTGCACCCCTGGCTGGGACCCAATGAGCCATCCCAAATCGATTCCCTATGCCTAGCAAGTACTAACCGGGTGAAGGCCTCTGAAGTTTGGCTGGCCCAGTGGGGAGGGGCAGGCATATGCAGCCGCTGCTTACACCTCAGTGACAAGAGCAGTCAGGAGAGGGCGGAGTTCCCTTGCCAGCGTGCTTCGGAGGAAACGTGGCCAACAGGGAAGGGGGCTGGGACCTGCACTGTAACCTGTGTGGAGGAAGCCAGGGCCATGACAGGAGAGAGAGGCAGGAGGAGGCCCCCAGCCCAGAGCTCTGAGAGCACTGATCCAGGAGAAGGAAAAACAAGGGAGACTGAGGGCAGCAAATGCACAATATCAGACATGGCTTCAATGGACATTAAGAGATATCTTTGGGACCTTGTAGATGAGCTCAAAACTGAAATAATAAATCAGGCAAAGCAGGATATGTGTAGAGTAATAAAAAAATGCTCTCAGGAAGCATCTCTCAGGATGATACAGACAGAAGAAGGGAGGAACACAAAAAAAGGAGAGAAACATGTGATAAAGAATATAAAGAAAATATAAAATACATGAAGCAGATTCAAAGAGACTACCAGGAAATTAAAAACTCCATTGAAAGCTGGCAAAACTCCTTAAAAGAAACTAAGGATAGACTATCAAAACTTGAAAAGTTTGCAATGTGTGATCATGAAAGGAAGGATCTCTTAAAAACAACAAGGAAACAGGCAGTAACAATACAAAGGCTAAAAGATGACAAGAGAATCTACAATTTAAGAATAAGAAATGTGAATGAAGGAGCAGGAATACATACAGGTGAATTACAAAGGCTATTCATGGAAATAATTAAGGAAAACTTCCCAAGCATGGGAAAAGAAAATGACATTCGGTTATGTGAGGCATACAGAACTCCAGCCACTTACAACCAAAACAGATCTACACCCAGACATATAATAATCAAGATACCAGAAATTCAATATAAAAACAGAATATTAAAAGCCATCAGAGAAAAGAAACAGATTACCTATAAAGGTAAGCCCATCAGATTCATGGCTGACTTCTCAACACAGACCATCAGATCAAGAAGAACTTGGAGTGAAGTCTTCCAAACCCTAAAAGAAAATAACCTCCAGCCCTGCAAAACTGTCACTAGAAATTAATGGAGAAACAAGATACTTCCATGACAAAGAGGAACTGGGGGAGTTTGTGACCACCAATCCAACCCTACAGAGAATACTGAAGGACATTCTAGAGAGGGAGTAAAAAAATACCAGGGTTTTAGGAACAGTGGCAGAAAGGCCTCAATGAGTGGGGCAGGCAGTAGAATAAAGGAGAAAACTAGATAAACAAAGGCAAAAAAATAGCAGAGCAGAAATGAGGCAGAGAAGGATAACTAGAAACTCTAACATAGATGGCCTTGATAACCTATATTGTTAATAGTGCACCAGAATTTAAAACCCACATTACTCACACTACTCTGCTTAGATGTATTATATTCTGTTCCAGTCATTCTACCTGTACTAGATTTGAGGGCACAGACAGCAATCCCAAAAATAATAGGATATAGTACAGTAATCATCCTTAATTTCCTATTAACTTAATCTAAAGCTCTGTAAAACCTACACTGTTTTACCATGACTGATTGTAATTAAATCTGGTTTGTTGGATCGCTGTTTTGTATTGATAGATTTTATTCAAAGCTGTTATGATTGATAGTATCAAGTCTGAGAGTATAGGCAACTGCACTTAAGATGACAATATCCACTAGAATATCCACTCTGGTTTGATTATTACCTGCCTTTGAAGTTTTATACTGTTTACAATGTTTTATTTTTATTAATGTTGTTATGTACTGCTATATTGAATTATACTGCTATATTCAATTGTGCCTGATGATATAGACATTCTATTGAAGATAATAAGAAACAACACAGTAATCATTGTAGATCACCTTGTAGTGTGGTTTTATATGACTTTTTAGTTACATGTTTTTATAGGAATTTGTTTTGTTTTGTCTTGCTAAGTTTTGTTTTTCCCTCTAATACAGAAAGGATAGAAATACATGTAGAGATTCATGCATGTGTAGCTGTTCACACTCTCACTGTTTGACTATCTACTTTGTATGCTTTAATTTTGTAACTTGAACAACTATTTCTAAGAGGACAATATGTAATTTATTAACTAGTGATTTCTTATTGTTTATCTTTTTTTGAATTCTGTATTAT
>PVLA01019914.1:0-11265 GCA_004027455.1 Hydrochoerus hydrochaeris
TAATCTCCATAGCCTTATGGAAGACACCCCAACTAAAGTTCATATGACTAAGACAATTTATTGTTGCTGATCTAATGCTATATTCATGTCTTCAAATATAAAATTGGGATTGTTTATTATGATAAATATTTTCTTTCAGACCCAGACATCTACCTTTTTCTTGTGCTCTAGCCAAGAGATTCAAATCAAATCAACATGAAGTCATCAGACAATGATAATTTTTAAACAAAAACTTATGTAATGTCCATCAACAAAATGACCTAAGAGATGAGTTACAATTTCTATAACCTAAAATCAGTTTCTAAACTTAACTGTCAGCCCTACTTCTCATGCTTTGATTATACATTCTTTATACTTTGATTATACATGCTTTGATTAAATTTTATTCTTACCCAAAATTTGCCAAACCCCAAGACATCATAATGCATATACTAAATTCTTTTAGACTCCTTTTACTGGGATCAACCAGATATTTTCCAGAAAAAGGTTCTATAACACATATTGGGACCATAATTAACTATACTTAACTGGCCTTAAATGACACCACAGCTGACTCTTTCCGAAATAAAAAGGTAAAATAAATAAAATAGTCCATCCTCCAAAAATCAGATGGCATTAGACATTCTAACAGCATAGGAGGTGCTTATAAAATTGTAAAACCTACATGTGTGTATGACAAATGAATGATGTATTAGTTTCTAAACTTCCCTGTACCTTATCCTCATCCACCTTATGGGAAGCCATACTAAAATTATATTCATGAATACCCTTTTGATTTCATTATTTGACTCCTGCATACTTAATTGATTCTTTGCGTTTGTCTCTTTTAGACTTAAAGCTTACACCTACCCAAGATGAAAATGTCTGCTATCTACTGAGGGCCACTAGTTAAAAGCTCTGCAGAGTATCCCTGACTGCCATTCAACAACTTAAACCGCTTAAGCCTGAAGAAGTCAGATTAGTCTCCACCCATCATCCCTCACAGCAGTTTGGGTTACTTCTTCAGAGAAAAAATGCTGTGGGCATCTAAATCAGTTAAAAATACTATAGGCATAAACCATGCCCAGCAACTTTCTTTCAATCCAGGAAGCCAAGTCTGTGCTAGGGAGTGAAGGCAGTATGAGGGGAGTACCAGCACAATGGCACTGGCCCAGGGAGAGTTTAAAACCATCACTCCCAGTGGTTAAGTGCCTGCCCAGCTCTCTAAAACACTGAACTTAGCTAGGGAGGTCCTGTGGGCCTGTCTGGACAATGGTGAGTGACCTTTATTCAGTCCCAGGAACCAAGGGCACAGGAGTAGATTTCCAACATTCCTTGGGGAAAGCTTGCAAAATTGCTTGAAACACGGAAATATAGAGAAGTGACAAGATGAAAGACCAAAGTGCAATCTCAAACCTCCAGCCAATCACACAAAAAGCCTAGGAGCAATGTGCATAGAAGAAAATATAGGCCATACACTTGAAATGCTTGAAATGATATCAACTGAAATAAAAAAAAACAACTCTGGGAAGGTATAAAGGAATTCAAGTCACAAATAATCTCCCAGGTAAAAGAAGAAATGATAAAAGGAGTGAAAGAAACACTGAACACATCAAAAGAAGACACAGTTAAAAAATTAGAGGAACAAAGCAAATAGATAGAATCCCTGAATGAACAGTATAAGAAACAAAAAGACTGCATGGAGCAGATTCAAAGAGATATACAGAAAAACAACACTTCTATTGAAAGTTGCCAAAACCACCTCAATGAATGTGAAGATAGAATTTCAGACCTTGAAGATAAGATTGCAGCTAATGAATAGGAAAGGAAAGATCCTTTAAAAATAAAAGGAATCAGGAAACAACAATCAACAGTTGCAAGATGATGCAAAGAAAAAAAGTAAGAATAATAGGGATAAATGAAAAATAAGGGGACAATCCAAATGATATCAAGAGCCTATTTACAGAAGTAATAACTTAAAATTTCAAAAACATGAGAATGGAAACTGACATACAGATTAGTGAAGCATATAGAACTCCAAATAGCCATAACCAAAACAAAACTACACCCAGACATATAATAATCATCTTCCCAGAAATCCAATATAAGAACAGAATACTAAAATCTGTTAGAGAGCAAACACAGATCACTTATAAGGGAAAGTCTATCAGAATCACAGCAGACTTCTTAACACAAACAATAGAATCAAGAAGAGCATGGAGTCAAGTATTTCAGATCCTAAAGGAAAACGACTTCCAACACAGACTGATGTACCCTGCAAAACTGTCCTTCAAAATGGATGGAGAAATAAGATACTTCCATGACAAAGAACAGCTGAAGAACTTCCTGATCACCAAACCAACCCTGCAAAGAATATGTAGACATTCTAGATACACATAGGAAAAAAACCACTAAGCAAGGCAGACAATTACACAGAATGGAAAGGTAAAGATACAACAGCTGAGAGATAACATGTCAACAATAAACCAATATATGACAGTTATAACCATTAACGTAACTGGCCTCAATTCACCAATTAAAAGAAACAGACTGGCAGAATGGATCAAGAAAAAAAATCCAACAATATGTTTTCTACAAGAAACCCATCTAACCCAAAAGGAAACTCATACACTGAAAGTCAAAGGATGGAAAACAATACTTCATGCAACAGGAGCCCCCCTAAAAAAGCAGGGGGTAGCTATTCTGTTTGCAGACAATGTGAACTTCAAACCAAGAATGATCCAAAGAGGTAAAGGATGTCACTACATACTAGTAAGGGGAAAACTTCAAGAGGAAGAGATAACAATCCTAAATATATATGCACCAAATTCCAGAGCACTTAGCTTTAAAAAACAACTATTAAGAGAAATGAAAAATGAAATAAGCAACAACACAATTATAACAGAAGACCTTAACATAACACTGACACAAAGGGCCAGATCAACTAGACAGAAACAACAAAGAAATAACAGAACTGAATCGCACCTGTGAACAAAGGGACTTGATAGACATATACAGAATGTTCCATCCAACAGCACCACAATATACATTCTTCTCAGCAGTACATGGGAAATTCTCTAACATAGAACATATACCAGCCCACAGAACATATTTAAGTAAATGCAAAAAAATTGAAATTATCCCATGCATGTTGTCAGATCACAGTGCCTTGAAACTAGAAATAAATGATAAAAGAAATTGCAAAAACCCCACAAGCACATGGAAATTGAATAATACACTCTTGATCACTCAGTGGGTCACAGAGGAAATTAAAGAAGAAATTAAATAATATCCACAAGCAGACAAAATACAAATACAACTTACTGGAACCTGTGGGATACAATGAAAGAAGTCCTCAGAGAAAAAATTATTGTACTGAGTTACAACATCAGGAAAACATAACAAACACAAATAAACAACCTGATACTACACATCAGACAGCTAGAAAAACAAGAGCAAGCCAAGCCCAAAGCCAAAAGAAGGGAGAAAATTATAAAGATCAGAGCAGAATTTAATGCAATAGAGACTAAGAAAACCATGCAAAGAATCAATTAATTGAAGAGTTGGTTCTTTGAAAAATAAATAAAATTTATAAGCCCTTAGTCAACCTAATTAAAAAAGGAAAGAAAAAACTGAAATTCATGCCATAATGAATGAAAAATTTGAAATCACTACAGACTCTGTGGAAATACAGATCATCAACATCTATTTTGAAAACCTCTACTCTCATAAGTTCAATAACAGAAAAATTGGACAGATTCCTAGAAACATATGAATGACCAAACCTGGGGCAAGAAGATGTGAAACTTCTGAATAACCCAATTTCTATTAATGAAATTGGAAATGTAATTAAGTCCTTATCAACAAAGTAGAGCCCTGGCCCAGACAGATTCACTGTGGAATTCTACCAGAAATACAAACAAGACTTAATGCAGACACTCCTGAAACTCTTCAATGAAATTTAAAGGGAAGTAATTCTTCCTAAGTCATTCCTGGAAGCAAATATTACTCTAATACCAAAACCTGAGAAAGACCCACCTAAAAAATAGTACTGCAGGCCATCTCCCTAATGAATGTAGATGTAAAAATTCTCAATGAATTTTTGGCACACAGAATGTAGCAAATCATCAAGGTGACTAAAGACCATGACCAAAAGGGATTCATCCCAGGCATGCAGGGATGTTTCAACATAAATAAATCAATAAATATAATCCACCATATCAACAGAGCCAAAAGAAAGAATCATATGATCATTTCTATAGATGCAGAAAAAGCTTTTGTAAGGTCCAATATTCATTCATGATAAGAACAGAGAATTGGGATAGATGGTCTCTACCTCAATATGATAAAGGCCATTTACAGCAAACCAACAGCCAGCATCATATTAAATGGCCAAAAACTGAAAGCCTTTACCTTGAAATCAGGCACAAGACAAGGATGTACCTTATCACTACTTGTATTCAGCATAGTACTGGAAATACTAGCCAGAGCAATTAGACAAGAGAGAGAAATAAAAGGAGTAAAGATAGGAACAGAGGAAGTTAAATTATCATTATTTGCAGATAACATGACACTCTACATAGAAGACTCCCAAAACTCCATTAGAAGACTCCTAGGTATAATAAAAAAAAATCAATGTAACTGGATACAAAGTCAATACTCAAAAATCAATAGCATTCATATACACTAACAAAAAAATCACTGAGAGAGAAATAAGAGAAACCACATCCTTCACACTAGCATCCAAAAAAATGAAATAATTAGGAATTAGCCTAGCGAAAGAAGTAAAAGAGCTATACAGGGTAAATTATAATACCCTGAGCAAAGAAATCAAAGAGGCCCTCAGAAAATGGAAAGACATCACTTGTTCATGGATATGAAGAATAAATATTGTAAAAATGGCCATTCTTCCAAAATTGTTATACAGATTCAATGCAATCCCAATAAAAATTCCACTAACATCCCTCATAGATCTAGAGAAATCACTCCTAAAATTCATCTGGATCCAGAAGAGACCTAAGAAGGCAATTCTAAGCATAAAGGCCAGGCAGGAGGCATCACAATTCCTGACTTGAAGTTATACTACAAAGCTACTGTAATAAAATCGACATGGCATTGGAATAAAAACAGATCTGAAGATCAATGGAATAGATTAGAAGATACAACCACAACTTCAAAAACACTCAACTGCCTTATCCTTGATAAAGGGGCCAAACATGTTCACTGGAAGAAAGATAGTCTCTTTAATAAATGGTGCTGGAAAAACTGGCTATCCATATGCCAAAAACTAAAACCAGACCCATGCCTATCACCTTGTACTAAACTAAAATCTATATGGATCAAAGATCTAAATATTAAAACAGAAACACTAAATCTGTTAGAAAGCAAAGTAGGTAAAAATCTTGAAGTCATGGCGGTAGGTAGAGAAATCATGAACAAGAACCAAACTGCATAGGAAATATTTCCCAGAATCAATAACTGGGATCACATCCTATTTAAGAGTTTCTGCATGTGCAAAGAGATCTCCAACAGAGCGAAAAGAAAACCCACAAACTGGGAAAATATATTAGTGAACTGTCCCACAGAAAAAGAACTTCTGTCTAGAACTTGTAAAGAATTTTAAAAAATCAGACCCCTGAAATTTAAAGACCCATTCAAAAAATGGGCATCTGAGATGAACACACAGTTCTCAGATGAAGAAATATGAATGGCAAATAAATACATGAAAAAATGTTCATCATCATTGGTCATTAGAGAAATGCAAATTAAAACCACATTGAGATTCTATCTCACTCCAGAAAGAATGGCCAGGATCAAGAAAATTACCAATAACAAATGATGGAGAAACTGTGGAAAAAGGAACACTTCTGCACTGTTGGTGGGCTCGTACACTGGTGTAACAACTGTGGAAGTCAGTCTGGAGATTCCTCAAATGTTGGGATTGGAAGTCCCATTTGACCCAGCTATTCCACTTCTAGGTATATTCCCAGAACAACTGAAAACATCATACCACAGTGATATATGTGCACCCGTGTTTATAGCAGCACAATTTTTAATAGCCAGATCTTGGAAACAACCTAAGTGGCCATCATCTGAGGAATGGATAAAAAAGTTGAGCTATATTTATACAATGGAGTACTACTCAGCTATAAAGAAGGATCACCTTGAGGCTTTTAGAGGTAAATGGATGCAATTTGAGACCATACATATAAGCAAAATAAATCAAACTCAATTGTATAAATAATGTATAGTCTCCCTAGTGTAAGATATTGTGAGAGTTACTAAAATCTTATGGTAATCATGATTCCCCATTACATTGCTTTGAAGCATTATAATGTTTTCTTTCATTAGTTGGAATGGTATTATTGTTTTTTTATTACGTGTGATGGTATGAACAGCTACTTTGAAGAAAACAAGACATTATTGCAGCCATTGCTGATTTACTATCATATTGCTTTGAAGTCTTACCATGCCTTTGTTCTTGGTTCTAACATATTGTAGTCTTATTGGATTTTAATATGTGTGATAGCATACACAAATTGTTATGGAAAATGAGATATTATAACGCCCATTGTTCATTTTCTGTTACTTGGTTCAGAATGCCCTGTAATACTTTCATTCTCTTGAATGGTTTTATACTATTTTGTAATGTTTGATATTGTGTGTGAAGCTATGTTCAACTATTTCAAAGAAAGAGACATTATGCTAGCTACTGTTGCTATCCAGTTGTCTTGTTGTGAAGTGCTATGTTGCTTATATAGTTCTGTTCTGATCTGCTTTGTTCTGTCCTCTTTTGTTTTATTTTCTTTAAAATAATTTTTAAAAAATTAAAATAAAAACTATAGGCACTCATACAGGCCTAGATCCTCAAAATAGCTAGCTTAGTGAACCAGATGTCTTGTGGCTGTGGAGGAGATAGATACCTTCCACTGTGGGCCAGATCCAAAGACAAAAGATCACACTTGGCCCTCAAACCCCACAGAGAGACCATCTTAATACAGCTTTTGATGTTTTCAACAACAGAGATAAAAATCAAAAACAAAAATAACAATCTGATCTTTTTGCAGTGACACTTGGAGCTCTGACACAGGTAAACTGAGACAAGGTTGAGCTACCAGATCCTACCATGCTTCAAGTGTAACAAAAAGGAAGCTGGGCAAGAGAATGCCCCTCAGCAATCTCAAGGGCCACAGGAAGAACGACTGTCCTAGCCACCAGAGACCAGGTGAGACATCCTGTAAATCCTTGCCCTCACAGGAGATCTCATCACCACTGCACTTATCACTGGCTGATCTACTTGGACATGCTGCTGAAGACTGATGGGGCTTGGGATCCACAGTTCCCCATTAAGGTGTCCTTCTCAGAGCCCCAAGTCCCACTGGAGGTCTCAGGTAAGACATTCTCTGTACTTGTGGACATAGAGGCCATATATAGTGTTCTTCCTGAGTCTTCGGGCCCTTATATTAAGTTCTCAGTCTCTATAGTGGGTGTTGATGGCCAACTTACACAGCCTCTACAGACAGGGCCTATTCCATGCAGGTTCCAGACTCTCTTCTTTACTGATAGCTTCCTAAGCATTCCAACATGTTCCACACCCCTTTTAGGTAGAGATCTTCACAAGCTTATCTTCTCCTTTACCTTCTCCCTCCCCACAGCTCTCTGTCCTCTAGACACCCTCACAGTGTGCCACAAAGCCATTCCTTCCCCTCCCTCCTTCTCTGGTTGATCCAATACTTTGGGATACCTCCAGTCCCAACTGTGCTGCACATGCCATGACTATTTTAATTTGTCTCAAGGATCCCTCAATTTTTCCTTGTGTTCCCCAATACCCTATAGCTCCCAAATATTTTGGGGACCTAAACCTATAATCAAGCTCCTTTTGATACTCAGCGGTAGCAAACCCTTGTACCATGCTTTCTCATATACCTCCCTCCACCACTCACTTAACAGTCATAGATCTTAAAGATGCCTTTTTTATCATCCACCTACACCCTGATAGTCAGTATTCCTTTGTGTTTATGTAGACTGACCCAGACACTCTAAGGTCCCAAAAACTTACACTCGTCATCTCTATAGCAAAACCTCTACTCAGGGACCCACACCACCCCCTTCCTTTCCCATTCATCAGTTTCACAGACACACCCCTAGTCAGGACTGACAGGTAGATTTTACACATGTGCCCTGGAACAAAATGCTCGAATATCTTCTCACCTTTGTTTGTACTTTTTCTGGATAGATAAAGATTTTCCCACAACATG
The DNA here is from genome assembly GCA_004027455.1 of Hydrochoerus hydrochaeris. Taxonomy (NCBI): domain Eukaryota; kingdom Metazoa; phylum Chordata; class Mammalia; order Rodentia; family Hydrochaeridae; genus Hydrochoerus; species Hydrochoerus hydrochaeris. The sequence goes on from PVLA01019914.1 coordinate 8,238, forward strand.
GGAAACTGCTGATGTAGTTACTAAAGTCCTATTAAAGGAAATTATCCCAAAGTTTGGTCTACCTCAGAATATTCAGTCATATAATTGTCCAGCCTTTATTTCCCTGATCTCTCAGCAGGACTACAACTAAAATGGAATTGCCCTTACCGGGTCTTCAACACTGAACTTCAACACCGGTCAAGCTCACTAGACTGCCATCCTGCTTCCTCACTGACTCAAGCCTAATGGCCCATCCTACACCTAACTCCCCTGACTCTAAACATTCTGAGTGGCTATCTCATCTCCTATCTCCCATCCCCATCTCACAAAGGCCCCACAGCCACAATTTTCAGGGTAGGTCATGTTTTGCTATCCTATTTGGTTCCTGATCCCTTACATTCTAATAGTTAATTTTTTCACCATAACTATCTTAGTTTTCTCCACCCTCAGCTATTTAATTAAACATGAGACTCCTGTAGGTCTAAGATCTCTTATAGTGACACAGTCATGGCCCTCCCACCCTTACTCTATAAATTCCTAAACATGATTCAATCATCAAGCCTTATATTTCTTATGCTTCTTAGTCTTTGCTGAACAACTCCTAAAACAAGGACAAACCCTACCTACCTACCCTTTCAGATGGGGGAATAATTACCTCTCATAACTTCACTCTTCCTAACCCACACTTATTTTTCAGATTCTCCCCCATTATGGCCCTGATGGAATGGCATATTTTGATCAAAGACAACTTTCCTTCACCTCTCCTGGGTCCTTAAATATGATAGTGGCCTGCCTTCTCATAGCACCTTGTGATTTTTATTTCTCAAATATAGGAAGCAGGCATTCACCAATGATTGATTTCTTGTCCTGGCTGAAACACCTGGTACTAGCTTCTACATAGACATCAACTGTCATCCCATCAACCTTCCTAAAGCCCAATATGATGCCCCCTTTCAGCAGGAAGTAGTAAGAGAGAGAATTCACCCTTTTCCTAACAATGAAAATATAGGAAAGAAAGAGTTTTGCCCTAGAATAAACTACATGACATTATGGCAGTGGAAAGCCAAATTGGGGATGTTTACGCTGAGATCACTTCCTCCTTTCTCTATTATAACTTCCTTTTTTCTTTCCCAGGGTGCACAAATGATATTCCAATCAGCCCCTCATGCATCATCAATGCCTGCCTAAGCAGCAACCCTGCTCAAAGTTTACATATGTCCCATACCCCATAACCACTGAAAGGAGACAGCCCAGCTGCCATGGGTTGTGTGCTCCTTTTCACATCCTCACCTTAATAAACCTGTTTGTTTTGCACTTTTACTTCCCTATTTCACCAGAACACTTCATCAGTTCTTACCCCTAAAGAAATTATAAATTGCTCAAGTGATGGTTATAGTATTTAGTTCTTTCTATAATATATACTTAAACAAAAACCTCATATTTGGGCCAAGGATTTAGCTCAGTGGCACAAGCACCTGCATGGCATGTGCAAGGTTGTAAATTCAATCTCTGGTACAAAAAATCAAGCTAACATTTCATGTCATAAAATATAAAGTTAGGGGATGGGGTTTTAGCTCAGTGACACAAGTGCATGCCTGGCAAGCAGAAAGTTATGAGTTCAATCCCTGGTACCAAAAAATTAAAAAATAAAAAAGTCAAATAAAATAGTTATTTTTTATCAAATAAAAATAAATAATATAGTCTTGTAAAGGCAATGACACAAATATGAAATCTAATGTTTCCTATATTATTTAAGTAAAAGTTGCATTAAACAATAATTAGTAATCCACACTTGCTGGGCATTGTTTCTCAAGGCTGTAATCCTGCCACTAGGAAGGCTGAGGCAGGAGAACTGAGGCAAATTGAAAGACAGCCTGGGCTATGTAGTGAGTTCAAGGCTATTCCAGAGTATGCAGTGAGACCCTGTCTCAAAAAGAAAGAAGAAAACCAATCAATGCTCATGGTTACATCATACCTAAAAACAGAATTTGTGCCAATATTTTTATTAGCAGTGGGGGAAGAATGTGTCAGCTCCTTGTATCTTCCCCCAATTTCTTAACATTTTATTCCATGACTGAGAAAACAAAGAGGATATTGACTTGTTTGGGGTCTGGAAAGCTATGTGTTATCCACAATTTATGTTCCCAATATAAGGGATTTATGAATTAATTTTCACTGTTGCCTAGAAACACAGAATAAGCATCTGCCATGTTGTGTGGAGAGAATGCATGGTAAGATGACATTTCAGGCAGAGACCAACTGAACCTGGGACTCAGAGCAGCTGTGAGTTGGCTTCATTTCAGAGCTCATAGTTTAACCTCCCACAGTGGCTGGGTGAGTGACCGCTATGCTGGGAATCTGTGGTCAGAGAGTTGTGTTCAGGCAAGAAAGACCAGGAGGATTATCAGTTAAACAACTCAGACCCCTCCACTACTACCAGAATCTAGGCTTAACCATAATTTCTGTGGATCTGAGAGTCACAGAACTGGTTATCTGCTCTAATCCTACAGCAGGATTCCTGGGATCAGCCAGCATGGTCTGGGTTCTGACTGCCTCACTTGTTTACCAGCAAGAGCAGAGTCACATCTTGAATTGGACAGTGTCACAGAACTGTAGACCCCAGAAGAGCACCACAGGCTTGAAATCACAGACAAATGTCTTTATTTTTCCTTTAGATTTTCATCTTTTTTAAAACTTTTGTTCAGTTGAGTTTTCTTAAAATTGTTTATTGGTACAGTGTAGATATACATAATGATTACATTCATCATAGGGAATTGGAGGTTTTCCTTTTTTATTTTAAAGAGAGAGAAGTAAACAAAAATAAAAAATAATGGCACAGTTTCAAAACGTAATAATAAGAACTTAACAAGGGTTAATATAATGCATATTGTTGTCTTCAAAGTAGTTTCACAGATCATAAGACATAGGCATGCAAAATTCATCAACCAATATAAACACAAACCAATTGTTATCTTCAAAATAAGTGCCCATACCATATGTCCTATATGTCCAATACTTAATAAAATCAAAGAAAACAGGAAAGGATAAA
>PVLA01019915.1:0-11256 GCA_004027455.1 Hydrochoerus hydrochaeris
TCCTGGTGATTTGCTTCTCTCTCTAGAATGTCCTTCAGTATTCTTTGTAGGGTTGGATTGGTGGTCACGAACTCCCCCAGTTCCTCTTTGTCGTGGAAATATCTTATCTCTCCATTAATTTTGAGAGACAGTTTTGCAGGGTACATCAATCTGGGTTGGAGGTTATTTTCTTTCAGGGCTTGGAATATTTCTCTCCAAGCTCTTCTTGATTTGATAGTTTGCATTGAGAAGTCTGCTGTGATTTTGATGAGTTTTCCTTTATAGGTAATCTGTTTCTTTTCTCTGACCACTTTTAATATTCTGTTCTTGTGATGGATTTCTGGAATCCTGATTGTTATATGTCTGGGTGTAGATCTGTTTTGGTTGTAGCTGGCTGGAGTTCTGTATGCCTCATATATCTGAACATCACATCTGTTTCCTATGCTTGGGAAGTTTTCCTTAATTATTTCTGTGAATAGCCTTTTTATTTCATTTGTATTTGTCCCTGCTTCTTTGTTCACATTTTTTATTCTTAAGCTATAAATCCTCTTGTTGTCCAGCCTTTGTATCACTCCTTCTTCGTTCCTTGTTACTTTTACAAGATCCTTCCTTTTACAATCATCATTGCATATCTATCTACAAGTTTTTAAAGTCTGTCTTTAGTTTCTGTCAAGAAGTTTTGCCAGCTCTCAGTGGAGTTTTTTAATTTCCTGATATTCTGTTTCATGTGTTCTAGATTTTGTTTACATTCTTCATCAAAGGCTTCTCTCCTTTCTCTGGGTTCTTCTATTCTTCCATTTGTGTCTTCTTGAAGAGTACCCAGTGTTTCTTTTATTAATCTTCTTATATCTTGCTTCACCTGAGTTAGAATATTTAAATTCGTTGATGAGGTCATGGAAGTATTTCCTTATTTCTGATGAGGCCGTGTCTGATATTGCATGTTTGCTGCCCTTGATCTCCTCTGCATTCACCTCTCCTGGACTTATACTCCCTGGGTCAGCATTTGGAGGCTTTTTGCTGTTTCTTTGTCTTGTCATGTTTCTGGTTTCTTTCAGACAGGTGAATGTTGGAGGTCTCAGGACCTTTTTGTATTGCTTACAGTTTTTCTGAAGTGTACTTGCTACAGGATTGCTGCTCTCTCCAGTTTGCTGTTGATCTGTGAGGTGCATGCAGGGGCAATGTGGGCTGGCCCCTCCCCTCTAAGACAGCCAACCAGTCAGCAGGTTAGTGTGTGTCCTGTGGATGTCACAGGTTTGGGACAGCCTTGTCCCTGGCTATTGAGTCCTGACCAGGGTCATGGCCCAGCCCAAACAGATCCCACCAATCTGCTTTGGGCCAGGAGCCACTGACTGATGCCACTTCAATTGTTGATTCAAGCCTGTCCTGCACAAATCCAATATGTCATCTAGCCGGTCATCCCACCCTGGGGTAGGTACCCAGTTCTCAGCACTCACCAAAGTCAGTGCAGCTCGGTTTGCCAGTTCCACTCCCTGTTGCAGTGCCTCCTCCCAACAATGGTCTCAGGCTCATCAACCCTCGCTCTTGGCAGGGATGTGACCTCAGCTCGATCATGAGTCGCCCAACTCTAAGACGTGCCCAGTACAATGACAAGAGTGTACCCAGCTCCAGCACTCTGTCCAAGCTTCGTCTTTTAAAATTTTTTATCTTTTTCTTATTCCTCAGTTTCTTCCTGGGTTGTGAGAATTCCTCTCCTTTCATCTGGTCTTCTCCAGATGCTAGAAGGAGGACTGCACTTGGTGGTGGACTCCAGATGATGTGTGTTATGGCTTAGCCAAAAATTTATCTGCATTTGGCTCTTGTCTGGAGACTTTGCCTGAGACTAAGATTAAGGGCAGTGGACTAATCTGGCAGAAGAAATTTCAAGGCAGTTGAATATTGAGGCTGTGTCATGGCTATTGTTGGGGGCCTTTAGCCAGCTTTATGTTGTGAATCAAGAGCAAAGAACCCATCAGGATGATTTAAAAAATTGCGAGTTTGGCCAGAAAGGAAGATCAATAAAGCTGTAGATTGTAAAGATAGAGCTGAGATCTCCACTGCTGAGAAGGAACAGAAAAATAGAAAAGATGGCCTAGAGGCATCACAGTAAGATGCAGGTCTCCATCCTTTGCAGCTTCAAAACTGCAGAAGTGAAATAGTTTGCTTTGAGGAGAAAGCCGCAGAGTGCCATATTCTAGAATGATGATGGTGGCCACACAAGATTTCAGAATGGCAGCAGCTGCACCAGGTTCCAGAATGGTGGCAGCATAGAGAATTTGTTTCTTACAATGAAGTTCAGGGTGTTCAGTGATCCAGGCACTTGACTCCTACAGTTGAGAGAGAGGAAAGCCGGCTATTGCTCAACTGGCTGCAAAGCTTGGCATCATCCACATGGTGCTGGTTTTAGCACACACAGAATGCAAATATTTTGAGGTTAAAAAGGCTTCTACCACAGTTTCAGACCTGGGAAGCCAAGAAATGTACCCGTAAGAAGACAATGTGTGAAGCCATGATTGTGAAGCTGAAGGTGCAATGGAGAACCCAGAAAGTTAGAAAAGCCAGGAGCATGGATTGTCTAAGGAAACCTGCAAGGATGGAGCAAATCCAGCCCAAGATAGAAGCCATAGGAGCTACAAACATCAGAAGTGTCATGGGGGTAGAATTGCTCAAACTTTTTGGAGCTCACAACCAGATTGCTTCAGATGCTAAACATGGAACTCCAGAACTTAATGTTTGCCCTACTGGATTTTGAACTTCCTTTGGTTCCATTCCTTTGTATCCTTGTTTGTACCTTTTGGAATGGTAATGTTTACCTTGTGTCATTGACTGTTGGAAGTGTCTAACTTTATTTTCATTTATACAAGGGCTCACCGCTAAGAGCTTGCTTTAAATCTCAGAGTAGACTTTGTACTTGGGCTTTTCAGTGATGCTGAAACTGTTAGGACTTTGGCAACTATTACAGATGGACTAAATGCCTTTCCCATAAAGGGATATACATGAGTCTTTGGGTGGCCAGGGACAGAATGTTATGGTGTGGATTTGGTTGTCCCTGCCAAAGCCTCATGCAGTCATGGGAGTGGGTGGGCTCTTTGAAGGAGGCTGAGTCTAACATTTTTGATTGGTTTGTTGTCTGGTGCTGGAATTGGTGCTGTGAGTGCTTCATCCTCCCAGGGTCAAGTAACTGGCATACAATATAAGGGAGGGAAGGAGGACTTTTGCTCTTATCACTTCTGTTATCCACTGCAGCTGCCATGTTGCTGCACAGCTATGTCACCCTGATTTGGAGCCAGCCAATTGTGGACTGAAACCTCCACAAGCTGTGAGCTAAATAAACTTTTCCTTCCTTAATTTTTGGTGTTGGGTATTTTGTCTCAGTAATGAGAGAAAACTAACCAATACAGCAACTTAGCAAGACTCTGTTTCAAAGTAAAAAATAAAAAGGACAGAAGATATAGTGCAATTAAAGACCCTGGGTTCAATCCCCAGTACTGGTGATGGGTATTGGGGTGTGGGGTTGGTGATGTCTACTGTCTTCATTTCCTCTACAAGTTTGATCACCGAAGGCTCCCCTCTCTTCTCTGAGCTTGATTGTTTTTAGCCTCAGAATGGGAGTTGTGTGTGGGGGGCTTCCTTACAGGTAACAGCATCACTTCAGTTTTTACCTTGGATATCTCTGTGTTCAGATCTTTCTGATCCTTGTTAAACTGATTTCTTACCCAGTGTACCACATACATGAGTCTGTGCTTCTCCTTTTCTCATTCCTTTTTTCTTGTCCTTGTCACACCCATTAGAGAATATTCTTGGGTGCTCCAAATTCTCACTAAGTTTTCAAATATTGAGATTCACAAATCATAAAACCCACTCTTTAAAAGTATTCAATTCTGTGGTGTTTAAAAGTATTCAATTCTTAGTTATTCAGAAAGTTGTTGAACTATCTCTACTATCTAATCCAGAAAACTTTCATCATTTCCCAAAGAAATAATATTATGCATTAGCAGTCATGACCAACTGGCCTCTCCCTTAGGCCTCTGGGATCTGCTAATCTGATTTCTGTCTATGTAGATTTTCCTCTTCTGGATATTTCATATAAATGGAATCATATGATATGCACTGTTTTGTAAATGTAGTAGTCTTTCACTTTGTGAGATATTTTCAAAGTTTGGCCATGTTGCAGCATGTATCAGTACTTCATCAATTTTTTACATGGGAAAGTATTCCATTATTTTATTCATTCATGGTCTGAATGACATTTAAGTTGTTTCTGCTCTTTAGCTGCTATAAGCAACACTACTATGAACATTTTTATTCAAATTTTTGTGTGAACATATGCTTTCTATTCTCTGTAATGAGGAGTGGAATTTTGAAGAACTGACAAACTGTTTTCATGTCTGCTTTATCATATGTTATAGCAATCTGTAAGAGTTCCAATTTCTACACATCCTCACTTTTTTAAAGTTTGTGTTTTTTATTATAGCCTTCCTATTGGGTGTGAGGTAGTACCTCACTGTGGAATTATTTGCATTTCTTTAATGATGAATTATATTGAGCATATTTTCATGTGCTTATCAACCATGCATGTATCTTCATTGAAAAATGTCTATTTACATCAAATGACTGGTTTTAAAATCATATTATTTGTCTTTTATTGAGTTGGAAAGGTTCTTTATATATTCGGTATGCTAGATTCTTAAGACAAAGTTTTGCAAATATCTTCTCCCATTATGCAGTTTATCTGAACTTTGAAAATAGTGGTCTCTGCTGGACAGCTGGTATTTTTGTTGTTGTTGTTTTGTTTTGTTTGAACTCATGACCTTTGCTTGCCAGGCAGGTGCTTGTGCCAATGAGATAAATCCTCAGGTCCTGGTGACATAGGGGAATGAAACTCCCAACCCACTATGTCTGCGAGTTCATGTTCTCTAAAATTGAAGAATGAATTTTAGGAACAACAGAGGTGAAGAGTAGAATATATTTATTGAGAGAAAGAAAGCTTCTGTCTGAAGAGACAGAAGGGGTCCTGAGTGGGTTGCCCAAAACTCTATCTTTTCCAGGGACTTTTATAGAGTAAAACCATGAGTTCAAGGTGGGGGAAGACTGGGAACTCACAAGGCAGATATGCTTAAGGTGGGACATAACTATAGTTAGCCAATAGGATCAATAGTTTAGGTAAAATTGATTACATTAGGGACAAATGGGAAAGCAAGTCACGTAGGAAGCTGGCATTCTTGGAGCTGTGATCTTTCCCCTAGGGGGATGGGATAGTGACTCCAGGGTGATAGGGAACTAATTAGAATATCAGTCCCTAGGATGTGGATGCATTTGTTTGATCCTTTGTCTTGAGGCCTGGCCCACAGCAGGAGGTGTCTGTCTCCTCCGCAGTTGCCAGGTGTCTGTACTGGCTCCACTGAGGACCTAGCCCTATCTCACTGCCTATAACATTTTTGACTAACTTAGCGGCCTGAAACACTGGTTTTGATGTTAAGGAAGAGGTGTTATTCTATTTTTTTTATTAGTTGCTTGCACTTCTGGTGTCATCTCATGGAAACCATTGCCTAATTGAGGGTCAATTAAGGGAAAGACCAGTTGGTCATTAAATGTTTTTCTCTAAGTGTTTTATAGTTTTAACTCTTACTATTTAATCTACTTAAAGTAAGTTTTGAATATGATCTGAGGCAAGAGTCTGAGTGTAAAATATTGGACTGAGCATTTTTTTTATTTGACCCAGAATATTTAGGAACAAGAACAAATAAATACAAGAGAGATTCCATCAAACTAAAAAGCAAACAGCAGCAGAATGAGCTGATAATGGGTGGATGGTTGGAGGTATATCTCACTTGTAGAGTGTGTGTCTTGCTTCTTTAGTGGCTTGAGTTGAGTTCAATCATTAAGAGAGAGAGAGAGAGAGAGAGAGAGAGAGAGAGAGAGAGAGAAAGAGAGGGAGAGCCTAAGGTTTGTGAGAACATATTTATAAGATGTACATGTTACAGGATTCATATTCAAAACATACAGGAAACTCAAAATAAGAAAACACATAACCTGATTTCAAAAAATGTGTAAAAGACTGAATAGATATTTCTTACTAATGGCTAATTAGTATAGGAAAGAATGCTTATCAACATTAATCCTTAGGGAAATGCAAACTAAAGCCAGGGATCACTTCACACCCCTTAGGATGGCCATTATCAAAAAGTTGAGATAGTAAGTATTGACAAGGATGTGGAAAAAACATCTGTACACTGTTAGTAGGAATATAAATTAGTATGGGTATTATAAAGAAAACTGTGTTTCTTCTTTGTAAGAATCTTTTTGGTTTATTTCTTGCACTCTAAGTAATTGCTTTGAAGATAATCATACACAGTGTATTAATTATTGTTACTCTTTTATTTTGTTAGGAAATTTTATTTTTTCAAAAAATTAAGAAAAAAATAAAGAAAAGTTGAGACTAAAATACAAATACCACATGATCTGGCACCTCCATTTCTGGTTCTGTATCAAAGATTTACATGTCATGTCAAATATACCTCTGCTCTCTTGTGTTTGTTCCAGGACTGTCCACAACAGTCAACTTATAAACTCAACCTCAGTGTCCATCAGTGGATAAAAACATGGTGTTTATACACAATGGAATTCTAACCAGTACTAAAAAAGAAGGGAATTCTATGATTTTTAACAGTATAAATGAACCCAAAGGGACTATAGTACCCCAAAAATCAAAGATCAAAAGTTATGAAAAAAGATAAAAGGCCAAGATGTCTTGAAGGAAAAAGTAGTGCTTTATTTAGGCTGGTACCCAGTGACACATAGTGCAGGTGGAATTTACACTAGGGACACAATATGATATTTATTAATATGATTCTTATTTATTTCACTGATGAGGATAGTCTCAAGTTGCCTCCATTTACCTATGAAGGCCTCAAGATCATCCTTTTTTATAGCTGAGTAATATTCCATTGTATAAAAATGCAACATCTTTTTCATCCACTCTGCAGTTGATGGGCATCTTGGTTGTTTCCAGGATTTAGCTATTACAAATTGTACAGCTATGAACATGGTGCACATATATCACTGTGATATGAACTTTTCAGTTCTTCAGGGAAAATACCCAGGAGGGGAATAGCTGGATTGAATGGGGCTTTCAATCTTAGTCTTCTGAGAATTCTCCATATAGATTTCCATAACGGTTGCACCAGTCTATATTCCCACCAACAGTGGAGCAATGTTCCTTTTTCCCTGCAGCCTTGCCAAAATTTGTTATCAGTTGATTTCTTGATGGCAGCTATTCTTTTCGGAGTAAGGTGAAATCTCAATGCTGTTTTAATTTGCATTTCTTGAATGACCAGCGATGGTGAACATTTCTTCATGTATTTATTTGCCATTTGTATATCTTCATCTGAGAACTGTATGTTCATCTCAGATGCCTATTTTTGGAGAGGGTTTTTGAATTTGGGGGCTTGATGTTTTTCAATTTTGTATATGTTCTGGATTAAGTCCTTTGTCTGAGGGGTTGCTGGCTAAAATTCTTTCCCATTCTGTGGTTTTCTTTTCACTCTGTTGGTGATTTCTTTTGAAGTGAAAAAACTTTTCAATAATATGAGATCCCAGTGTTGATTCTTTGAAGTGTTTCCCATGCAGTTTGTGTTTTGTTCATGAATTCTCTGCCTACCCCTATGTCTCCAAGACTTGTACCTACCTTGTCTTTCAGTAGATTTAATGTTTCTATTTTAATATTTAGATCTTTGATCCATTTTGACTTTAGTTTAGTGCATGGTGAGAGGCCTGAGTCTAGTTTCAGTCTTTGGCATGTGGAGAGCCAATTTTTCCAATACCATTTATTAAAGAGGCTATCCTTCTTCCAGTGAACATGTTTAGTCCCCTTGTCAAATATCAGGTGGCTGAGTGTCTTTGTAGTTGTATTTGCTTCTTCTAATCTATTCCATTGATCCTCAAGTCTATTTCTTTGCCAGTACCATGCTGATTTTATCACTGTAGCTTTGTAGAATAGTTTCAAGTCAGGAATTGAGATGCCTCCTCCCTTGCCTTTGTTGCCCAGAATTGCCTTTGCTATTCTAGGTTTCTTGTTTCCAAATGAATTTTAGGAGTGTTTTCTCTAGATCTGTGAGGTATGTCAATGGTATTTTGATTGGGATTGCGTTCAATCTGTATAACAGTTTTGGGAGTATGGCCATTTTCACAATGTTGGTTCTTTCTAGCCAAGAGCAAGGAATATGCTTCCATTTTCTAATATCCTCTTCAATCTCCTTTTTTAGTGTAGCATAATTTTCAGCATATAGGTCTTTTACATTCTTGGTTCTTTATAAGTTCTAGACAGAAGTCCTTTGTCTGAAGGACTGTTCATTAAGATTTTTTCCCAGTTTGTGGGTTTTATTTTCACTATGCTAGAGATTTCTTTCAACATACAGAAACTCTTTAATAAGACGTGATCCCAGTTATTGATTCTGGGAAGTATTTCCTGTGCAGTTTGGTTCTTCTTCATGAATTCTCTACCTACCCCTATGTCTTCAAGATTTTTACCTACTTTGTCTTACAACAGATTTAGTGTTTCTGTTTTAATATTTAGATCTTTGATCCATTTAGATTTTAGTTTAGTACATGGTGATAGGCATGGGTCTAGTTTTAGTTTTCAGCATATGGATAGCCAGTTTTTCCAGCACCATTTATTAAAGAGACTATCATTCTTCCAGTGAGCATGTTTGGCCCCTTTATCAAAGATAAGGTGGTTGAGTGTGTTTGTAGTTGTGGTTGTATCTTCTAGTCTATTCCATTGATCTTCAGATCTGTTTTTATTCCAGTACCAAGTTGATTTTATTACAGTAGCTTTGTAGTATAACTTCAATCAGGGATTGTGATGCCTCCTGCCTTGGCTTTGCTGCTTAGAATTGTCTTTGCTATTCTAAGTCTCTTCTGGTTCCAGATGAATTTTAGGAATGATTTCTCCAGATCCATGAGGTATGTTAGTGGTATTTTCATTGGAATTGCATTGAATCTGTATAACAATTTTGGGAGAATGGCCATTTTCACAATATTTATTCTTCCTGTCCATGAACAAGGGATGTCTTTGCATTTTCTGAGGTCCTCTTCAATTTCTTTTGTCAAGGTATCATAATTTTCCCTGAATAGCTCTTTTACTTCTTTCATTAGATTAATTCCTAAGTATTTCATTTTTTTGAATGCTAGTGTGAAGGGTGTGTCTTCTCTTATTTTTCTCTCAGTGATTTTGTTGTTAGTGTATAGAATGCTATTGATTTTTGAGTATTAACTTTGTATCCAGCTACATTGCTGAATTTATTTATTATATCTAGGAGACTTTCAATGGAGGTTTGGGGGGTCTTCTATGTAGAGTATCATGTCATCTGCAAATAATGATAATTTAACTTATTCTTTTCCTATCTTTATTCCTTTTATTTCTCTCTCTTGTCTAATTGCTCTGGCTAGTATTTCCAGTACTATGTTGAAAAGGAGTGGTGATAAAGGACATCCTTGTCTAGTGCCTGACTTTAAGGTAAAGGCTTTCAGTTTTTGGCCATTTAATATGACACTGGCTATTGCTTTGTCATAGATGGCCTTTATCATATTGAAGTAAAGACCATCTATTACAGTTCTCTGTAAAGTTCTTATCATGAATAGGTGTTGGATCTTATCAAAAGCTTTTTCTGCATCGATAGAAATGATCATGTGATTCTCACTTTTGACTCTATTGATATGGTGGATTACATTTATTGATTTACATATGTTGAGCCATCCCTGCATGCCTGGGATGAATCCCACTTGGTCATGGTGTATAATCTTCTTGATGATTTGCTGCATCCTATTTGCCAATATTTTATTGAGAATTTTTGTATCTATGTTCATTAGGGAGATTGGCCTGTAGTTCTCTTCTTTAGTTGGGTCTTTCTCAGGTTTTGGTACTAGAGTAACATTTGCTTCCAGGAAAGACTTAGGGAGAATTTCTTCCCTTTCAATTTCATTAAACAGTTTGAGGAGTGTCGGCATTAAGTCTTCTTTGTATTTCTTGTAGAATTCCACAGTAAATCCACCTGGGCCTGGGCTTTTCTTTGTTGGTAAGGACTTAATTACATTTTCAATTTCATCAATAGAAATTGGGTTATCCAGCAGTTTTACATTTTCTTTCTTTCTTTCTTTATTTAAAGAAAAGAAAATAAACAAAAAGAGGGTAGAAATAATACATAATTTTAAAAAAACCAGTAAGAAATCACTAGTTGATAATTACATATTTTCCCCTTAGAAGTAGTTGTTCAAGTTACAAAAGTAAAGCATACAAAGTGGACATGTAAACAGTGAGACTGCAGTCAGTTCTGTTCATCTATCCAACAAAAACTTAGTAATATGGTTATCAATCCTACACACTTAAACATACATGCAGTTATATACTTTAGAATAGTTTTCCTCTCTTTTATTTTTACAATAACTATAATCAATTCTCACAAACTGTTTAGAAGTTCTTCACATGTCTAAGTCTCTACATGTATACCTAGCTTTTCTGTATTAGAGGGAAAACAAATCAAAACAAGTCAGCAAAACAAATTCCTAGAAAAACACCAGATAAAAAAGACATATCACACCACAGTACTAGGTGATCTACAGTACTTACTATGATGTCTCTTGTTATTTTTAATAAAATTGTCTATATCATCAGGCATAGTATAATTAAACATAGTAGTACATAACACTATTAATAAAAACCAAACATTGGAAACATGATAGGACTTCAAAGGCAGTTAATAATCAAACCAGAATGGGTATCCTATTAAATCTTGTCATCTTCAGAGTAGTTGCCTCTACTCTCAGACTTGATACTCTCAAGCATACCAATTCAAATAAAATCAGTCAAGACAAAACAGTGATATAGCCAATCTTCTCTGCCTCATCTCTGCTATGCTATTTTTCTGTCATTGTTGTTTCATTTTCTCCTTTATTCCACTGTCTGCCCCTTTCATTGAGGCCTTTCTGCCATTGTTCCTGGAATCCTGGTGATTTGCTTCTCTCTCTAGAATGTCCTTCAGTATTCTTTGTAGGGTTGGATTGGTGGTCACGAACTCCCCCAGTTTCTCTTTGTCGTGGAAATATCTTATCTCTCCATTAATTTTGAGAGACAGTTTTGCAGGGTACATCAATCTGGGTTGGAGGTTATTTTCTTTCAGGGCTTGGAATATTTCTCTCCAAGTTCTTCTTGATTTGATAGTTTGCATTGAGAAGTCTGCTGTGATTTGATGAGTTTTCCTTTATATATAATCTGTTTCTTTT
>PVLA01019916.1:0-11258 GCA_004027455.1 Hydrochoerus hydrochaeris
AGGAGGATCCCACAACCTGGAGCTTTCTGGGTGGTGGCTCTAGCCCCCTTGGGACAGGTCTACAGTCCTGGATATGAGGCGGAGACAGAGCTGAGTGTGAACCCAGATGCTGAGGTCTAACCAGGATGGCAGCAGCATCTCCAGGGAGCCCAGGGCCTTATGGGGGTGGCACAGATGGAGTCAGCCAGAATGCAGGCAGACCAGGGCATCCTCTGAAGCCCACACCAGGAGACCCAGGGGAGGTGATATCAGTCTGAGGGTAGGTGCAGGGAGGGAGAGTGCAGACTTCATCTTCCACACCATGACCACACAGTGATCATGGAGAGACAGGGTTTTGGGCTCAAACTGGAAGACATTGGGAGTCAGGACTTGCATAAAAGGTGGCTGTTGCTCAGTTTTCTCTGAATCTTGGTTCAGGCCAGAGAATTTATTTGCTACCTCACATGGCTCTTTAGATGAACACTCATATTCAGTCACATGGAAAATGAAGCCCCATTCCACGTCTTCAAGATCAAGACTCAAATGCCAAATATGTACTTCCCACAGTGGCACCTACCTGTGGGTTAGACACTCAAGAGGTGGAGGCAGGAGGACAGCTCGAGTTAGAGGCTACCCAGGGCAAAACTGTGATAATTTGTCTCAGAAATGATGTGAAGGACATGTAAAGTAAAGAAAAACTATTTTTACCCAGATCAAATAGGATACAAATTGATTTCTGTGATTTATAAGTGGGCATAGATGTGCTCTATATTGAAGAATTAAGAGTTGACACATATATTTTTTCATGCTTTACACTCTGTGTTTACCCAGTGACACTCACAGTGCACTGTTTTAGGGAGGGATGTTACGTGCTGATGGTAAATCTTAGTTACAATCACAGTGTCTGAGCACACAGAGCCTGGGGCCAGCAGCCCCTGGGGTTGGAAGTGATAACAGGGCTCAGCTGGTTTCCGTGCTCTGCTGTCACAGTTAACATGAGACCAGCATGTGTAAGAACAGTGGGGGTGTGCAGAGAAGACAAAGGTATAGGAAGGAAATTTTCCTTTATATATCCCTAACGAATGTGAGAGACAGGAGTAACACGATTTTTGCTGTCACTTATATTTGGAGAGGTCCATGTGTCTGCTAATCAAGATGTGATAAAAGCAGCAACGACTGTGAGGTGAGTGTGTTCAAATGACTGCGAGTGTTTTGATAGGAATTCATGGCAATGTGTCTTTTTTTTGTTTGTTTGACAGTGTGTCTTTTACAGCAATTTTAAAGTTAAAAGTCTCACCAAGATTTTGATCACACAACATATTCCAAAAGACCGAAAAGTTTCTGCACTTTCATTTTATCTTCTCTGTTATAATATTGTTCTCAAATTGATGAAAAATGCAGGCCCATTATTTTATAGAAAGGTGAGACTAAGAAAAATAAAATGTCACCCTTGACTACATAGTTATGTCATGTCATATCTTCAAGTTGTTGAACCTTAAACATTATTTTAATTTCAGCATTGAACGTTTTTCCAGTGATTCCTGACTGATGAATGCACTAAAGCAGAAATTTACATACAGTTTATAGAACAGAACTTCACACTCACTCTTCCCAGAGCCCCAGCACCTCCTTGTTCCCCAGGCTGAGGATCACAGACAGGGTTGAGTAAATATGGTGCAGAAGACAGCAGGGACCTTGTCCTCTGCTGGAGAGAGGAGGGACTTGCGTGTAGCTGTGTGGAGACAGAAGGAGCATAGTAGAAAGTGACCGTGGTGAGTGGGATGGTACCGGTGGAACAGGCCTTCTTCCTGTCTTTCTGAGAGTGCATGCCATAGGCAGCAAGGATTAGTTTCCCTTAGGAAAACACGATGACTGTGGAAGGGAACTAGAGAAACAAGGCAGTACTCAGAAAACCAGTGTTCTCATAGACCTTGGCATCCACGGAGACCAGAGTCAGCATGACCCTGACATCACAAAATACATGATTGATGCCCTGGATCTGCAGTAAGGAATACAGAGGGTGTATACTGTGTAAGCACAGGAGTTGATAGCATCCATTGCCCCAGATCCCAGGATCAGCAGCACACACACTCTTCTGTTCATGAGGATGGGGCAGTGCAGAGGAAAGCACATAGCCACATAATGGTCCTAGGTCATGGACATCAGACTACTCCTCCTGTACCTGCTAAATTCAGGAAACTGCTAATGTCCACACCGGACATCTGAAAAAGCAGATGGACTTCTCTCCAGATAGAAAACCAGAAGCCATCCTGGGGACAGTGGTGCAGACATACATGAGGTCCATGAGGGGGACCTGACTGAGCAGGACGTACAAGGGAGTGTGGAGGTGGGCGTCCAGGAGGATGAGCCCGACCATGGCCAGGTTGCCAGCCAGGGCCATCAGGAAGATGGGGACGATGAGAATGAAAAGACAAGGCCAACTCTTGATGAGGGGAACAGGCCCAGGAGGAGGAAGTCAGTGGAGGTTGGAGTGTAATTTTCCACCAGGCATTTGTTTAATTTTTCCTACGTGTCCTTGCAATGATATACTTCACAAAAAGTACAAAGACACTTTAATTCATTATTTTATGCACTGTGCACTATTCAACTACTATAGCTCTTTAATAAGAACAAACTATTTTGAAAAATGATCATTTTCTACCTTACGTGTTTATCACATTTTGACACACATGTGTGAAGAATATAAATACTAGAAAACCATGACTTATAACAAGTTTCTGCATATGCATATTCAAATTCACATGTTTTATTTACTTGCAGAATCAGTTGCCATCAAGATGAGAACTTACACTGTATGTGTATGCATATAAATCAATAAATGTAACTAATTATTGATTGAAATTTCTGTTTCATCACTCTGACAATGAGTTTTCTTCCTAACGACTGAATATTTGCATTTCTTCATATTTACAAACTACAATTTATATTTGCTTTGCTGGAAACTCAGTAAAAATTTTTAAATAAGGACTTTTAAAAGTAACTTAATCTCAAAAACCAACATGACAAAACCCCATGTATCCTCTCCCCATGTTTTAAATACCCTCTGATTGCTTCCTCTCTTCACATGTTTTGCAAAGTCCATCAGAGCTTCACGCCGGTGAAGGCAATTTCTATAATCACATAGCTCAGAGAAGTCACAGAAGCTAAACTACCTGATCAGGGTTCCCTGGCACACCTGGAACTTGGTGGCTCCCAATCAGAATGTTTCCAGGGCAAAGTGGGAGGCCCTTCACTGACAGCTGCGATGTTTTAATTTCATTATCATCATTGCCAATATCAGCATCACTCTGGTCATATCATTGTCACTTATGTACTTATCTGCCAAATATATTTCATATATGCTATTTATTAAGTTTTGCATATGTTTTCATTTAATACTCAAAAGTTATTAACAGTTTTCAACCTGGTCATTAATTTTGTTTAACCAAACATTTAAATGATTGAACAAGAAATAAGAAAATATACTGCTACTTTTAACTACCTAACACATTATAATTAGCCATAGTATGAAAAAGATGAATAATTGAAACACAATTTCTATTCCTCTAAATGTGTAAATTATTTCTAATAACTAATATGTAAATATAGAAAATATACTGATTCAAATGCTGGTAATCTTAATCATTACTACTTCAAGTCAAGTATAGTATTTAAATGTACAATGCAATGTATTTAACTTAAAAGTCAGTAGCTATTTTTAAAAGCTTTAGCAAAAATTTTCATGCAGCTCTTCTCTCCTCCCTCTGTGTCATCCCCCCACCTACAGCAGGAAGGAGGCACCCCAGAGTCTGCACTTTTGCCTGGGGAACCCTGAGGGTCAGGTGGGGCCAGGCTGGGCTGGGCTGGGGGGCAGTTGCTGAGCCTGCAGCAAAGGAGCAGCTGAGGTGCATAAGGTTAGAGACCAGCTCTGCCTGTGTCACCTCTACCCCTGACATTCTTGGCTGCCTCGCTGGGTGTAGATGGCAGCAGAGTGGGGTCCCAGTGGTACCTTGGCGCCTCCTGCATCTGGCTGAGCTGCCCTTGCTGCTGCCGCCGCTGCAGTTTGCACCTCAGACACCCTGATCACTAAGGTCCACAGGGGTAAGCTGCATGGAACCTCCCCTATGGGCCCACCAACATCTGGGAACATCAGCTGGAAGCCCACCTCATGCTTGAGCTGCCTGCGATCTCCCCTGTGGGCCCACCCTGCCACTGGGAAGATGCAGAAGCCCACACCAGGACAAAAACTGCTCTGGACTGCTTCTGCTGGGCCCACCCTCCCATCTGGAACATCAAAGACATTAGTAGGCTCCAGTTAATATGAAAAAACTTGGAACTTTGCTCCTAGGTGGCGAAACTTGGACTGTAGCACATTAACTGTGTCTGTGTGGTGAGTATGTGCGTAAAATAGAGGTGTACAGTGGATAAATAGGGACAGAAATAAAACCCACTCCAACTAACTGTAGAATCTTGGTGAGTCTGAAAAGAGTGTGTGATCCCCTCCTACACAGAGAAAACATGAGTCAGAATAAAAATGACAAAAGGAAAAAGCAAAATGCAGTGTGAAACATACAGTTCATCAGAAGCAAGTACAGGAGACATTGAAATAGAGGACCCCAAAAGTAACACATTGGGAATCTCTGAAAAGATAGCGAGTGAAATAAAAAAACAACTCCATCAGGCTATAGAGGAAATCAAATTAGAAGTACTCTCCCATGTAAAGATAGAAATAACAACATTAGTAAAGGAGTTGCTGAGACTAGCTAAAGAAGAAATAGAGAAAACAGTACAGGAGCATGGGAAACTGATAGAAACCTTGAATGAACAATATAGAAAAGAAGCAGAAGTAAACTCAAAAGAGACATCCAAGAAACAAAAATTCTATTGAAAGTGTGCAAAACCACCTAAAGGAAGCTGAGGATAGGATTTTAGACCTTGAGGACAGGATCACAGATAGTGATCAGGAAAGGATAGAACTTTTAAAAATAACAAAGCAGCATGAAATGACAATCCAGAAGCTTCATGATGATGCCAAGAGCAACAATATAAGAATAATGGGGATTAGCGAAGATACAGGAGTCCAGGCAAATGACATATGTAAAGTATTTACAGAAAAAATAGCAGAAAATTTCCCAAACATGGGGAAAGAATCTGATATCCAGGTAAGTGAGGCATAAAGGACACCAAACAGTCACTATCAACAGAAATCCACACTTAGAAACATAATAATTAAGATCTCAGACATACAGCATTAAAACAGAATACTAAAAGCTGTCAGAGAAGTGACACAACTCAGCTATCAAGGAAAGACCATTATAATCACAGCACATTTTCAGCACAAATTCTCAAGTCAAGAAGAGCTTGGAGTGAGGTATTTCAAGCCCTGAAAGAAAACAACTTTCAGCCCAGACTGATGAATCCAGCAAAATTTTCATTCAAATGTAATGGAGAAACAAGACATTTCCATGACAAAGAACAACTGAAGAAATTCATGTCCACCAAACCAATACTAGAAAGAATACTGAAAGACATGCTAGACAGATTTAAAAATGACCACAATCCCAAAAGCAACAAGAGAAAAACATCTCCAGGTAGGATAAGCAGTTAAATAAGTGGAAAAGCAGAAAGAAACAACTGGAACAATCATGGCAAAGCAGAGCCAGTACTTATCAGTGATATCCATAAATATAAACGACTTCAATTCACCTATAAAAAGAAATAGATTCACAGAATAGATCAAGAAACAGGATCCCACAATATGCTGTACACAAGAAATACATCTGACCCAAAAGGAAACTCATAGATTAAAAGTCAAAGGATGGAAAATAGTATTCCATGCAACAGCAACCTAGAAAAAAGCAGGGGTAGCTATTGTATTTGCAGACAATGTAAACTACAAACCTAAAATGATTAAAAGAGATAGAGAACATCACTACATAATTGTTAGTGGAAAAATTCAAGAGGAAGAACTAACAATTATAAATATATATGCACCAAATACAGGAGCATCCAACTTTATAAGACATATACTAATGGACATGAAACACCAAATACACAAGAACACAGTTATAACAGGGGATCTTAACAGCCCATTGTCACAAAGAAATAGATCAACTAGACAAAAAGTCAGCAAAGAAATAATAGAACTGAATCATACCTGTGAGCAAATGGACTTAGCAGATGTTTACAGAGTGTTCCACCCAACCAGATCAGAATACACATTCTTCTCAGCTGAATATGGGATATTTTCTAAAAAAGACCATATATTATCCTATAAAAAATTCTTAAGTAAATACAAAGGTATTGAAATCATCCCAAGCATAATATCCAACCATAGTCACTGAAATTTGAAATTAATGGCAAAAGAAACTGCAAAACATGTGTAAATACATGGAAATTGAATAACAACCTTTTTAACAACCTGTGGGCTACAGAAGAAACTAAAGAAGAAGTAAATCAATATGTACAATTCAATGAAAATACAGAAACAACATACTGTAATCTGTGGGATGCAATGAAAGTGGTCTTAAGAGGGAAATATATAGCAATAAATTGTCATATTGAGAAAACAGAATGAGCACAAATAAACAACCTAATGCTCCATCTCAAGGTCCTAGAAAAAGAAGAGCAAGCTAAACCCAAAGCTCATAGAAGAGAGGACATTGTAAAGAATAGAGCAGAAATCAATGCAATTGAAACTAAAAAAAAACAGTACAAAGAATTAATTAATCAAAAAGCTGGTTTTTTGAGAGAATAAACAAAATTGACAAACCCCTATATAACCTTATCAAGAGAAAGAAAGAAAAAACCCAAATTCACACAATAAGAACTGAAAAGGGAGAAATTACTACAGATCACATGGAAATTAAAAAGATCATTTATACCTACTTTGAAAATCCCTACTCACATAAAGTGGAAAACACAGAGGAAATGGACAGATGTCTAGAAACCTATGAACTAAAAAAGTGCAAGCAAGAATTTATAGCAATTTTAAACAACCCAATATCATCTACTGAAATTGAAGATGTAATTAAAAATGTACCAACAAAGAAAAACCAGGTCCTGATGGATTTACAACTGAATTTTATAAGAAATTTAGAGAAGATTTGATTCCAATGCTCGTTAAACTCTTCAACGAAATTGAGAAGAAAGCAATCCTCACTAAATCATTCCTGGAGGCAAGTATTACTCTGATACCAAAACCAGAGAACGATCCAAACAAAAAAGAGAACTATAGGCCAATCTCAGTAATAAACATTGATGCAAAGATTCTCAATAAAATACTGGCAAATAGAATGCAGCAAATCATCAAGAAGGTTATACGTCATGACCAAGTGGGGTTCATTCCAGGAATGTAGGGGTGGTTTAACATACACAAATCAATAAATGTAATACACCACATCAACAGAGCCAAAAACAAAAATCACATGGTCATCTCAATAGATGCAGAAAATGCTTTCGACTAAGTCCAACACATGCTCATGATAAAAACCCTTCAGAAATTCGGAATACACAGTGTCTACCTCAACCTTACAAAGGCCATCTATGACAAACAAACAGCCAACATTATACTAAATGGACCAAAACTGAAAGCTTTCACTTTAAAATCAGGAACAAGACAAGGATGTCAGCTATCACCACTCCTTTTCAATATAATTCTGGAAATACTAGCCAGGGCAATCAGACAAGAGAGACAAATAAAAGGAATAAAGATAGGAAAGGAAGAAGTTAAATTATCACTATTTGCATATGACACGATACTATAAATAGAAGACCCAAAAAACTCCATTAAAAGACTAGTTCAGGTAAAACAACAAGTTCAGCAGTGTAGCTGGATAAAGAGCCAATGCTCAAAAATCAATAGCATTCCTATACACAAACAAAAAACTCACTGAGAGAGAAATTATGAAAATATCATCCTTTACAATAACATCTAATAAATGAAATACTTAGGAATCATCCTAAGTAAAAATGTAAAAGACCTATATGGTGAAAATCATACTTCACTGAAAAAGGAGATTGAAAAGGATATTAGAAAATGAAGGAGTATTCCTTGCTCTTGGTTCTGAAGAACCAACATTGTGAAAATGGCCATATTCCCAAAACTCTTATACAGATTTAATACAATCCCAATCAAAATGCCTCAAAGATCTAGAGAAAGCACTCCTAATATTCATTTGGAAATAGAGGAAATCTAGAATAGCAAAGGCAATTCTGGGCAACAAAGGCAAGACAGGAGGTATATCAATTCCTGACTTGAAACAGTACTATAAAGCCACAGTGATAAAATCAACATGGCACTGGCAAACAAATAGATCTGAGGATCAGTGGAACAGATTAGAAGATGCAAGCACAACTACAAAGACACTCAGCCACCTGATATTTGACCAAGGGGCTAAATATGTCCACTAGAAGGATAGCCTCTTTATTAAATGGTGTTGAAAATATGGGTTTTCCACATGCTGAAGACTGAAACTAGATCCAAGCCTATCACCATGCACAAAACTAAAATCTAAATGGATCAAAGACCTCAATATTAAAACAGAAACACTAAATCTACTGGAAGACAAGGTAGGTAGAAATACTGGAGACATAGGGGTAGGCAGCAAATTCATGGAAAAACATGAACTGCAAGGGAAACACTTCAAAAATTCAACAATTTGGATCTCATATTACTGAAAATTTCTGCATTTCAAAAAAAATCACCAACAGAGTGAAAAGATAACCCACCGAGTGGGAAGAAATTTAAGCCAGCAGTCCCTGAGACAAAGGACTTGTGTCCAGAATATATAGAGAATTGAAAAAACATCAAACCCCCCAAATTTAATGATCCTCTCCAAAACTGGGCATCTGAGATGAACACACAGTTCTCAGAGGAAGATATACAAATGGCAAATAAATACATGAAGAAATGTTCACCATCACTGGTCATTCGAGAAATGCAAATTAAAACGTTAAGATTTCACCTCACTCCAGAAAGAAGAGCTGCCATCATGAAATCAACTGATAACAAATGTTGACAAGGCTGAGGGGAAATGTTGGTTGGAATGTAGACTGGTGCAACCATTATGGAAGTCCATATGGAGAATTCTCAGAAGACTAAGAGTGGAAGCCCCATTCAATCCAGCTATTCTCCTCCTGTATATTTTCCCAGAAGAACTGAAAAGTTCATATCACAGTAATATATGTACACCCATGTTCATAGCAGCACATTTTTTGATAGCCAAATCTTGGAAACAACCAAGATGCCCATCAACTGCAGAGTGGATGAAAAAGATATGGCATTTTTATACAATGGAATATTACTCAGCTATAAAAAAGGATGATCTTGAGGCCTTCATAGGAAAATGGAGACAACTTAAGGCTACCCTTATTAGTTTTATAAATAAGAATCATATTTATAAATATCATATTATGTCTCTAGTATATAAAGTAAATAAGAACTATAAGTGCAATAAAACCAACATGTGTAATTGCTATTGTAAAAAAAACAGGAAAAGAAAGTGCTCTAAGGTATATAACTGCATGTATGTTTGAGTGTGTAAAATAGATGACCGTATTTCTGAATATTTGTTGGATCTTTGAGCAGAACTGTTTATATTCTCACTGTTTGAATGTCTTCTATGTATTCTTTAATTTTGTAACTTGAACAACTACATCCAAGGTGACAATATGTAATTTATTGATTAGTGATTTCTTAACGTTTTTTCTCTTTTTTTCATTTTTCTTTTAGAATTCTGTATTATTGCAACCTTTCACTCTATTGCAACCTTTTTCTGTTTTCCTTTTTTTTTGTTCTCTTTAAATAAAACTTCAAAAATGTATAATTGCTTTTGTAACAAAGAGGAAATAGGAAGTGATATAAAATATATCACTGCATGTATATTTGTGTGTAGGATTGATAATCATATTTCTAAGTTCTTGTTGGATTGTTGAACAGATCTGCCTGCCATCTCACTGCTTGAGTGTCCACTTTGTGTGCTTTAATTTTGTAACTTGAACAATTATTTCTAAAAGAACAATATGTAACTTGTCAAGTTGTGATTTCTTATTGTTTATCTTTTTTTGAAATTCTGTAATATTTCTTTTTTCTGTTTTTTCTCTTTACGTAAAAATAGATTTTAAAAAATTTTAAAAATAAAAATAATTTTAAAAAATTATTCAGCACTGTGTAAACTTTAGATTAATAAAGATTCATATAAGTTAAAGTATGGGTCTGAAACATTAAATATACTTTGAGATCCATAAAATTTAATTTTTGATGAGAAAAATAAATGCACCAATTTCCAAGTGAGACAATAAAATATCTAAGTTCCACTACATTTAGTGAGTATTTGAACTCCCTAGTGTGGGCGCCTCCTGAAAAATTCAAAGAATTCAGGGAAAACCTCTCTTCTGACTCAGCCTAGGGGTGTAACATCCTCTGCTTCCGATGGCTACAAGTACAAACGCATTCAAAACTGTATCTTAAATTGCAGCCCTAACTTTAAAGACAGTTTTGAACCTCTCTATTCTTACACAGATTGCTACACTCATTCCCTAATATGATTAGATTACATGTGGCATGAGTTTAACTTAGATATCAATGCACAGGATCAAAAGAGAAAATTCTAGGACATGAACAACTAGTTAGACACATCCTGTATTTGCATGAAAATTTTTCTACTCCTAGAGAATATAATTCATGTTAACTAGTTCATGTTACATATCACAGAATTCTTACCTCTAAATTTCCCTAACATTTCATTTATTTTTATTTGTACTTGTTTAGAGTGCATGAGGTTTACTTTCATCGCAGGGAGTGGGTACACGCAATGAGCACGTCTTGATTCTAGATCTAGACATGACACAACTGCTCTTCCTAAGGACACAGTGTTTGTTCTTCAAACACCATGTCCTCTGTAAATAGCACAACTCCTTAAACACATTCTAGCATCTCATCTTTTCCAATATCATTTGAGATTATATAACTTTTTAATACATAATTTAGAATATGTTGTCCTTTTCTTCTTTAAAGTAACAACCATTCCAAGCAAAGGTTCATTTAATATATACCTTGCCCTTATGATACATCCAAGAAATTAATTTGTCTGTAATATCAGTCATTGTGTGTATTATCAGTTCATTGTCAATTCATTTTACATGTCAGGAATCACACCCAACCTTTGCAGAATTCTATGGTAATTGATGCTTTAGTAATAAAGCTAATACATGATTTAAAAGTACCTTAAAAGTATTTAAGGGTCACCTTTATTTTATCTATTTTTAGAGAAAAATAA
>PVLA01019917.1:0-11254 GCA_004027455.1 Hydrochoerus hydrochaeris
GTCACTGAATTGTTTTAGCACATATCATCTATGATGCAAAAGCAGGCAAGAAGTATGCTGGGTAATAGATTAGCAAGTACACTTCTCTTGCTATAAAAATCTTAAACAAGCTAAAGCAGTTATACCGAGGTCTTTCAAAAGACTATGAGGATGAAATCATAAATTAGTAAGGTTTTGTTTTCGTAAGTTACAAGGGATTCCAAATGGTTACTTGTATGTTTCCACATTCTACTGAAGACTACAGGGGATAATAGCTATGCCTGGGCTTGGAACTTGCAGGCCCGATGTTCCTTACACTGCCCTGCAAGGTGGAATGCCTAGCATGTTACTGATTTACTTTTAAATAGTGATGATGATGTATGTGATGGAGCAAATGAGTTGCCCAAAACTGAGAAACTGTTAGGAATGGTTATACCATTTGGACAGCTGCATTATTATCACACAAACCACCATAATTAAGATGAAGGGACAAGTTAAGGAGTATGTATCTACTGTGAAAGGCAAGGATTTAATACATGTCTTTTTGATTATTTTGTACCTTCTGCCAAAAGAGGTTGGGAAACTATTCTAAAAAGAGACTTGACAACTAAGTGCAAGGAATGATTTTTGCATGTTAAAGTGGGATAATTGTGGACATGTATAAAACAATTACACATTAGATAATAATGCATTTATGTCAGTATCTTGAGTACAATTACACTGTGATTGTATAGGTAACAGCTTTGTTCTCAGGAGAAACATGCTAAAATATTTAGGGTTACAGTTATGTGTAACTAACTCAAATAACTCAGGGAAAAAAATATATGTATTCCAGTAAGTCCCTGACTTACAAACATTTGAGTTGTGAACATTCACAGGTGTACTATATAAGACTCACTTTGTCAGCTTATAAATGACAAAGAACAGAATTCATTCATAAATTGGGGACTTACTGTATTTAAATATATTAGAATTTGTCAGCGGAGGATTTAGGGTAAAATGTTGGGGTGCTCTTATTCTAACAACTTTGCTGTAGGCTTAACATTTTTCACAATAAAAAGTTGGAGATAATCCTATGTGATGTGATATTTAAACATAGCACATAAAATTCACACTTAATTTTAAATTATAACCTAACAAAATTGTGATTTGATACTGCTGTCAAATACAAATTACATTCAAAATATAAAAACAAAATTAGTAATTTTTGTGAAAAGTTTTATATATTATATATATATATATATATATATATATAAAACAAACAATGTATGGTAAGTTTATAATACTGAAATATGTGTAGATAAGATGACATGTTTGGGACTTTTTTGGGAATAGTTATAGAAGGAGGAAATTGGGCAGAATGCAGACTAAACAGGACTGGCTGTGTGCTGAAAATTGATGAAGATGAATAACAGTTTCATGTAGGCTGATTATACCATTCTCTCTATTTTTATACATCTTAGAAAATTTTCAAGAATGAAGAGGAAAAAGACTGGCTGTTTGCATTTAATAACTATTCTATCAGAAACCTCACAATCCAACTCACAATCCAGTATTCTTCTAACCTATTTGAAGAATTAATTTTCCCATCTATTAGATTTTGCTGTTTTGGCTCATCAGGTTATGAACAAGGATGCACTTGTATACTAATCACAGCAATCAGTCAAGAAGCAATTCCTCTCTAAAATACTTGCAAACTGCATATGAAAATTTACCTTAGATTTTGTTGAATCACCAGTAGCTGAATCTGTGTGGAAGTAAATAAAATACAATCAGTATTAGCCAATCTCTATTACTTTCAACAAACAATGCAAAACTTATGGAGAAGACAGGCACAGAACAAAATATGAAAGCAAAACTCAAAACAATAGAATACAGTGGATAGTCAGAGCTCACAAAGATGCAAGCTGCACCACAGAAAGCCACCGCCATGAAAGGATGCTGTGAATTGTAGGCAGAACCAGCTCAATGATAGGAATGGCAAAGGAGCCCTGTACTAAACAAAAACAGAAATACTAGTGTTTATTTCCAAATATTAAATCTAGCAACCAGGAAGCTTGCAGATCTTTCAAGAATTGTATTATGTACCACATCCTGTATCTCAGACTGATACACAATGTAGAACTTTCAGATTGTTGGCTGCCCTAGCTACAAATTGAGACACTCATACTGGTGTATTTTGTTGATTTTTGTCAGACTGAAATTTTAAAAGTATATACTGTATGTGTATGGAGACAAAAGAGGCCCCAGAATAATCCTGCTTCCAGGTCATCTTGGTTTTATTTTAGACAAAGCTGATTTTTGTGCTTCAGACCCCAGTTCCATGTCAGTGTAGTCAGGGATCCTTCTGACTGTTTGGCTAAGCTGCTACCAGTTTTATAATTTATCTATATAATTTATCTATTAACAGATGCTATTATGGAAATGGAAAATGGAGACCATAATTTTACTGTCTGGCAAAAACTCAGATTATAGAATTATAAAGAGGACAGGAAGGGGCTAGCACTATATAAAATAATACCAGTTTTGATATTTTTATCTTACAACTTTAGGGAAATTGATCTTCAAAATTAATGAGCTGAGCCCCATGCCACGCCCCTTTTAACATATGGCTAAATGCTTTATGACTAAGAACTGGTAGACCATATCATGCTATTTTTCCTCAGGGTCTGCTTCAGAAATGACAAGAAACAGCAGAAAAACTTTTAAGAGAGTAGCACTGATCTGTTTACAATATTATTAGCTGTGAATTTACAAGAATCGGGGGTTTCTGCAGACAAGGCAGCTACGTGTGTGGACAACAATCCTCCTTCTTCCTACAGTTCCAGCTGTCCATCAGGGACATCACCAAATCCACTAGTGACATTACCATGTGATAGACTCCTCCCATTTCACCTGCTCAACATCAGTATAGATTTGCCTGTGTCAATAAGTGCTGAAAAAAACCCTTTAGGACTGAAACAAGAACTAGAGACAAAGGGAGAACACTGTGTGAAACATGCTAGATTAGTGCAACAGTTTGGCAGGAAAAGGTTTTCAACAAAAGAGCCTAGAAAAACTAATACTTAACCAACCATTAGGGTGGCAATAGGAAACAGAAGAGAATAACGGTCAAATAGACTTTTACTGTGACATTTATAGCGACAGATAATGTACTATATTTATGAGAATGGTGTCCATTAGCAGTTTTACATGTTAACTGGCTGCTTTTAACAGAACTTCTAGCTCATGAAGAACTATTTATACAGTCTCAACCATACTTTCTGCCATCACAGCAACCACATATTCAGTAGCATGTATCTGTTTTACCTTGTGATGACTATTACATAGAAACTGTGAATCCAAAAAAAAAAAAAAAGAACAAAACAGTGGTTTGCATGCTCATTTCCCTCATATTTCCATTCTGACAAACATTACAACTCCACGCACTGTTAATGGCATTATAGTCACTGGAAGATAACCAAGATCAATCAGAAGACTTATTAGTCGAAAGGGACAAAAGGAAAAGAAACTCAAATCATAGTGAATTATTACATGGGACTGATTTGCTCTTTCATGTCAGAAGAATGCAGTGTGGAACCTAGGGATTGAAACCACCCAGGCGAGAGTTACCTGATACATCTCCAGGGGATGCGCCTGTTCTTCCAATGTTGGTGAGTAAGTGATCTATGTTTGGCACTGGCTGGGAGTCTACTGCGTTTTCTTCCTGCACTGTTGTCTATGGTTAACAAACAAAGATCTCTTCATCATCGCTTCAAAGACACTTTTAAAAAAATTCCAACATTTAATAAAAGATATTACTGAACAGAGCACCTGGCTTAATTTTCTTACATTAGTTAGATATAATTAACTGAGAAAAAAACTTGTATTTTCATTAGGTCAGAAAATGAGGAGGTAGAGAGCTGCTTCCAGGGTGCAAAGTGGACAACAGCATAAAAAGCAGGAGGTTGGCTCTGTTGTAGCGTCAGGATCTGTGTCCCAAATGAAAATGAGTGAGCAGAAAGGCAGGTGGACAATACTTACGAGAGGCTCTTCAGCACTTTCTTCTGTGAAAAACCAGTCATGCTAAAATTTAAAATAAAGAAGATGAAAAGAAAAATATAATAACCTCCTAAATATATTTCTATCTTGGAAGACAGTATAGAAAAGGCACTTCTTATGACAAAAAATGACAGCCAACTTTTGTCCTACCAAGTTTCAGCTGCTCTGGAAACGAGCAGTATGGCAGAAAAAAAGGGTGCACTTACGTGCTGGATGAGTGTCTCCACGATCTTGTACTGGTCTGGCATGTGCGTGACCATGTGTGTCATGTTGTCTTCTGATGTGCGAATGAGAGTTGGGCCAAAAGCAATGGCCAGGTTTCTTGGTTCCATCTGGAAGAATTGGAAAATATCAGAACTTTTCTTAAAGAATTAAAACTTAAATTCCTATTACAGGTTTGTATTTTTGAAAAGTTCTTTCTGATGAAAAAACAAGAGTTGACTAATAGAGGTATAAACTAAATGCTTTAAGGAAAATGTGCAATGCCTAATTGGCTTCATTTTTCTTAGTTAGTCTGTGATTAAAAGCAACTGATTTGGTTTTAAACTAGCTACCAGAAATGGATTAACTGACCATTTTTTTAAAAATAGGTAATGGGGAGACCCCTTACCCTCAAACAATGAAAATGGTAAAAGAGCATAAAGATACATAGAGAGTTTCAGATTTGACCCAGTATTTACATCCATGACAGTCTAGAAATCTTTTTTTAAAAACCAATTTTTATTTCAACCATATCCTCTGAAGCTCTTTGCTCCAATTTAAATACCTCAATTTTATATACTTACATCATTTCCATGGTATTTTAAATTCCTTATTTAATTAGAAGATCACAGCAAATATGGATCTTTTGTTTTCTTTTGTTATATCTTAAAAATAACCAAAGTTAGCTAAGGGGTTAAAAAAAATCTGCAACTCAGAAAGTCAAAATGGGTGGCCATTTCTAGACTTACACTATTTTGTGGGGTGCTAGTACTTTTAGGAATCATACAAAATGGCAAGCCACCCATCTGAAGCAGATGTCATGCATAATACATGCATTATTATAACATGCTCACTACTGAGAGATTAGATCTTGTGACCAGAATCATGAATTTCATGGAGTGCTGACTTAGCAGAACTAACACAGGACTGTGGGGTATGAATTCAGCTGTTCTCAACGTCAGAGGATCTTGGGACCTTGCTGGGGCTAAGGATGGCTCTGGTACTTTTTGGGGGAGCCCTGGTCCGTACTTTGAGCATTGCTTCTTAGCTCCATTGTAGAACCT
The DNA here is from genome assembly GCA_004027455.1 of Hydrochoerus hydrochaeris. Classification (NCBI taxonomy): domain Eukaryota; kingdom Metazoa; phylum Chordata; class Mammalia; order Rodentia; family Hydrochaeridae; genus Hydrochoerus; species Hydrochoerus hydrochaeris. Next base: position 5,286 of record PVLA01019917.1, read on the forward strand.
TCAATCCATTGGAACAGATCCTTCACTCCACTGGCATTGATTTTTTAGCTTCTATTGCTGACCTCTGGGCTTTCCCAATGCAGATCCATCAAAGAGACTTGAATGAGTCACTGTTATGGGCTCTAGACGCCAGTTGGACTCATGGGAGGCACTGCCATGGGCTCTAGGACTTCAGCTGGACTCATGCAGGGTATTGCTGTGGGATTCAGGCCCTCAGTTGGATTCCTTGGGTCTCAATATGTGGACAGATTTCCTGCACTTCTTGTATTTGACTCTGGGTGACCATCGTAACATAATACTATAAATAATGTGTACTGTAGTGTCTTATTCTCTGTGCAGCTCCTAACTGCAACAGTACCCATCAAAAGCAAACATTAAAATCACTTATTTGATGTGACTGTTCACCTATAGAAGTGCATGAACTAATGCTATGAGACATCTGAGCTAAAATGCCTTTATAGGCAAATGAATGCCATTTGTAAAATCAGCCCTCTTTTAATATTTTGAGCTATTCACATAAAATTTCTGTGAGTTCTGGCAATTAAAGCCAGAAAATCAGAAGGCAAAAACCTCTGCATCACAGCAAAACATCCTGGAACAGTATTAAAAAAAATTTCAAAAATCATCATATATGGTAACACATCAGTTAAGTCAGTCAATAAAGATGAGACCACAATATAGGCATGCATTGTTGATATTCATGTGATATTTTAAACATACTCTGATACAATATTATGAAATAGGATGGTAGATTGATTCCTTTTTTCTTGCTTTTGTTCCACATATGTATGTGTACACATGAATCATCCTTATATGATATGTACATCAAATTCTCTGCTTCGCAAGAGAAATAAATTTATGTTATAGACTACAATACAGAACATTTGCTGATATTGCTCCCAGACCATGACAGACACTGACTGGAGCTCAGCCTTGTCATTTGTCTGGCCATGGGGTGGGGGTGGGGGGGTGGGGGGAGAATGGTAAATGTGATGCAAGCACAGTGCTCAACTCTACTCTCTGCCATCCCTAGTCCCCAGCTACTGCCCTCTACTGGGCTCACTCTCTTGTCCTAGCAGACAAGGCATGGACCAGAAAGGCAGGACAGCACCACAGTCTCACCTGAAGTGACTTTAGAAAAGGGAAAACCATACAAACCCAAGTGAATGACTCAACCCAAAATTACCAGAACCACCTAACCAAGCTGCAGTTGACAAGGTGCACAGCAAGCCCCGTAGGCATCAGCTGAACCATGCAGACTCCTGAGCCCAACAATCACTCACATGTATGCTACTAAGGTTGTATTTTTTACACCGCATTTTAAGGTCAACTAACTAGTTGGAAAAACTACTCTTACTCTCTGAGAGAATAAAATGACTTTAAGGAGCTAGAATAAATACATCATATGGGGAATTATTTTCTTAAAGCATATCACAATCTACATTTAAGCTTCCACATAGATTCAAAAAGGATTTGTATTAAACACAACTCCATAAAATGAACCTTATTTCATGTGCTTCCTTTTATGCACTACGAGCATTTAAGGCATTTTTCTGTCAAGGTTTTCCTGCTACTACTTAAATGCTTGAAGTACATTTTTTCTGTATTTCTCACTATGAAATATCATGAGTATTGATTCCTCAAAATTTAAACAGGTATCTTTTTCTATTGGAGAGATTCCTTAAAACTGAGGCTACTTGTTGAGGTTGTATCAGGGACACCACAAATTCTGTGTATAGTGAATTTATATAGTACATATATACATAGTGAATGTGTAATGCAAAGATAGTACTCCTGGGCCTTCACTCTTATATATATATAATTTTATCCCCTTTGCTTGTTACACTGAATGTTTCAGAAATTCTAACAAGACTTAAAGTTATGCACTGAAGTGTAATGGGAATTTTCATCAAAACTCTTTGGATAATTAATATACTAATGGAGTACAGCTCAGTGGCATGGCGCCTGCCTGGGAAGTGCGAGGTCCTGAGTTCAATTCTTGGTTTGAAACAAAATTAATATATTAATAAAAGAAAATGTATAGTTTCATCCTAATGATAGATGTTTCTACTTTTTTCAACGAGCTAGTGCTTGCAAATCCCTTGAGACTCTTAAGAATCATCAAATGTAGATGAAAAATGAGTTTGGCACTTTGGAGAGTGAGAGTATCTTCTATCAAGTAAATCGGCTAGAGCAAAAGGGCTTTTGTAAGTCTGATGGAGGTATGTTTTTTACGTCAGTTACATATTTTCTTATATATACCTTAGTACCACACTCCTAACATCTTTTTCGACCCCTTCCTCGCATGATTTCCAGGTAATCAAACTCTTCTGTTTCCCTTCTACACTGCCAGCCATTCTTTCTTATTTCTCCAACCTATGAATGTTGGTATTCACTATTCACATGACTCACTCTTCAGAGCTCTTCTATTTTCCATCAGCCTGTCTGTATGCTGATGGTTCCCTAATTTATTTGTCCAACTCAGACCTCTCCCCAAGACTCTGGACTCACAGTCTACTGCCTGCTCATCTAAGATTGAACCCAGAGCCAAGCACACACTAGGCAAGCACACTACCACTAGCCACACTCTCAACCGTGCCATGATTTCTGAACACAGATAAATCCAGTCTATAAAAAAAAAAAACTTAGCAAATATAAACACATAGGAAAACAAAGTAAAATTGAAATAAAAGTTATCAAAAGTCAGGCTTAAATTCTGTGCTCATGAAACAGGCTTTAAAATTAAACCAGATCATAAAGTTTATATGATCCTTAAGAGACACACATATGTATATATTATCTACATATGTGTATAATTACCTAGGCTACCTCTTGAGTTCCAAACCAGCCTGAACTACATAAGACTCTAAAAAAAAAAGTCTTAGGACAGTCTTAATAAGCGGGAACTAAATTTTCTTTTTCTTTTGAAACAGGGTTTCACTGTGAAGTCTGGCTTAGCCTTTGAGTATGTAGCCCAGTCTGGCCTTGAATTCACAGTAATCCACCTACTTCAGCCTCCTGGATGCTGAGATTACAGACGTGTGTCACCATGCCCAGGTATAAACGGTAACTGTCTACTGAACTTAAGATACAGTGACTGACAAAACTTAGCAGTCCTCACTTTGGTTGAATATGAATAGGATTATGATATCAGTATGTTTCTCAAGTAACACACACTTCCACCTTCACCACTGAAAAATGTAATATGTTGACAGTACTTTTCTTTGGAAGACAGACTCACCTGATCATGCATTAGTGCTGCAATATGTGTTGTTTTACCTCCAGGTGCTGCACACAAATCTAGAATCTTCTCTCCGGGTTGAGGATTCAGAACATGAGTTACTACAGCAGATGGTAAATTCTATAAGAAAAATGATGCAATTAATGTTCAATGACTAAATCAATTTTAATTTCAGAATTAGAGAATATAAAGGAAACTTTCAAGATAATTCAGTACAGCATCTTCAAATTTGGTAAGAATAGTTTTTATAAATATATTAACATCAAGAAATTTGCAGTTTCCTAGAGTATACTATGATCTTATGAGAACTACATGTAACATATCCATACAGGAAAACACAGGGTCCAGGGGTTTAGCTCAGCCGCATAAGCGCCTGCCTGGCAAGCACAAGGTCATGAGTTTGATCCCCAGTACCAAAAAGGAAAAAACAAAACAAAACACAGGACACATTTTATACTTAATTCATTCAACTGTCAATTGATGGCAGTTTTCTACAAACAAATTACCATCATCCTCTAAAGTAGTTCTCAATCCTGGCTACAAGATAAAATCACTTGGCGAGCTTAGGAAAAAATCTAGTCCTTATACAGAAAAGATAGATGAGGATTTCCAAAAATGAGGTTGATAGTGGTGCTTTAAAAATCTTCTCCAGCGATTCTAACATGCATCTAGCTGTGCAGTAATGCTAGACAGTGTGTCTCCAACTTAGCTATACCATCACCCAGTGAAGCTTCTCAGTATCCCAACTCAGGCCCTAACCAGGAATGACTGAAACCATTTCAGATGATAGGGCCCAGACAGGAGAATTCATTTACTGCCCCCTGTATGGTCCACCCTTATTTGACCCTTTAATCAAATGTTTGCAAGAAAACAGGCAGTTAGAGTTCAGTTTGAGGTGTTATTTTTCTTTCTTCCATTTAAACTAGAATATAATGACATAAGCAGGCGCTTAGGCAGCTGAGCTAAACCCCTGAACCCTGTGTTTCTTCCATTTAAACTAGAATATAATACATAGTCAGCCAGAGATAACCTACATATCTGGGAAATTGGATCCTAAGAAAAAATTCTAAGAACTGTCATGGTATAAATTTCTTGACTTTGTGGCCCCCACACTTCTTGAGAAGAGCACATCATGCCCCCTTGCAAATTATCCCTCTTACTCGTTTTACACCTGCTGGTCCCACACAGTCACACCTTGGGGCACCGGGACCTGCTAAAGCTGTGGTGACCCTGTTGACCAGTTAGGTCTCATTTACTTGTATTTTCTATTGTGGCTTTTGACTGCACTGAGGGATTTTGGTTGCTGTGTGGTTCCAACCAGGTGCACAAACTCCTCCTCCAGACAAAAGGGTGGAGATCCACAACTGATTGAAAGGGAGCTTCATTAATTTACCACATTGTAGCCACTGCCCAAATTATAAACAAAACAGAAAAACCAACCACAGGCCTCACTGTAGTCGCCATATCTGGGCAGTGCCCATCCTCCTTCTTTGAGGTTATATTAATTACCTGACCTGTAACATTTGGCCTTTAGAGTGTATTATACTTGTGCCTGAATAAACATGCTTGCTGCACATTACTCCCTTTTGTCTCTGTCTCATTTTGTGGACTCCCTGTCAATCTTCTCAGGGAGGATTCAAGAGCCCACCCACCACACAACTGAAAGCACTCCAGAGTGACCCCAACTTTCCAGTAGCAATAACTCTGAAAGCAACTGACACAAATATTTAAGCCTCTGTCTCCAGTATTACTTCCATTGTGAAGGGCATCTAAGATTTTAATTCTGTGGGTTGTGTTTAAAAAGTTTTCTATTTGATTTTTAAAAGACCCACATGATAATGTACCTTCATGAATTTTCACGAATATGTACAACATTGCCATTAACTTTAAACAATATCTCTGGGTAGCTTCAGGTGCTAAGAATAAAAATAATCTACAAGCACTGGACCCTCACCATGTTCTCTGCTCCTCACCAAAAAAACAGCCTCAATTTGAAGCTTCAGCACCAACTGTTGAAAGTAACAAAAAATAGAGATTTCTGGGGATAATCATTTTTCAGGGAAAGGCAAGGGAAAACCCATCAAACAAGAAAAAACAAAACAAAACCAAAAAACAATGAAAACGAATTTCCTTGAGAGTTTCTCCCTTCTTCTGTACAACAGCTTTAGTAATTACAGTGATGAGACAAGAGCTATTAATTGCTAACTCTTGCACCTATTAGAGTTTCGTCAAGGTGTAACTTCCTTTTCACAAGTTCACTGGTAACTGAACATCATTCAAGAAACAGTTTTCTTAAGCTATATGCCAGTTCAGGGGGCCAGGGGAAAGGAAGAGATGGGGAGGGATGAAAAAGCAATTATCAGTGTTATGTATGTATACCAACTCCACATAAGCAATGTAAACATTATGCACTGCAAACAGGTAGTAATAAAAATTAAAGGATACATGCAAACACCAAACTTAAAAAAAAACAATAGCATACATTACTAAAGAGTGTCATCTTGTATGAAGATCCAGTTTATGATTGGATCCATTGTAGATGTTGGGCAGTGGGTGGCAGGTAGAGTGCCCTGGGGAAACAGTGTTCCCTGGTGTTGAGGAGAATGAAAGGAGAAAGGGAATGCCTGTTTCTGTGCTGCTATCTCCTTTTCTCTGCCTGCCATTGTTGGCTTCCCTGGGCCCCCGCCACAGTTTATTCCATCTTCCAAGGGGGAGGAGTAGAGGGAGC
>PVLA01019918.1:0-11240 GCA_004027455.1 Hydrochoerus hydrochaeris
ATGGTCAAAACATCTGGATAAACATTATTTTTAAAAAATGAAAAATAAGTTAATGCTTCATTATGAGGAGTTAATGCATGCACACAACCCATCTTCATTTGCTTTCTATTCCCTATGCTCCCTCCACTCTCCTGGAACCCCTTTGGAATCCTTTTCTTTCTGGGTCTGTGTCTGTCTCTATCTCTGTATCTCTGTCTTTTTGAATCTCTCTCTCTCTCTCTCTCTCTCTCTCTCTCTCTCTCTCTCTCTCTCAGTTTGGAGGTGGGCTCCTATTTCCCCACAGCCTTGCCAGAAATTGTTACTATTTGATTTCTTTAAAGAGCCATGCATAGCTATTTACAGTCTCACTGTTTGAATGTCTACTTTTATGCTTTAATTGTGTAACTTGAAAAATTATTTCTAAGAGGAAAATATGTAATTTTTCAACTAGTGATTCTTAGTTTATCTTTTTTTTGAAATTCTGTATTATTTCTAGCCTTTTCCTGTTTTTTTCTCTCTTTAAACAAAAAAAAGCCATTCATGCAGTAAAATGTGAGCTGTGTTGTTTTAATTTGCATTTCACTAATGTTCAGCAATGTTCACCTTTTTCATATATTTAGTGACCATTGTTGCATTTTTTCTAAGAACTTTGTGTACATTTCTGTTGCCCTTTTGATTGAGTCTTTTATTGTGGGGGGAGTACTATTTTGTGTTTTTATATATGCTACATATTTGTCCTTTCTCTAAAGAATGCCTGGCAAATTTTTGGCCATTCTGTGGGCTATTTCCTCTTCAGGGCATAAGTTGGATACAAACTCATTTGTTGAGTTTTCCTATTATATTCTTTGTAACTGGATTTCTGTTCATAAAGTCCATGTCTATAACTATAGCTTAGAGTTTTAATTATTTTGCCTTCCTGCAGATTATTTCTGTTTTAATATTTCAATTTTAAAACATTTTAAATTGAATTTGGTACATGAAGATAAATATGGGCTTAGTTTTATTGGGAAAACCAGTTTTTCCAGCACCATTTTTAAAGAATCTACCTTAACTTCAGTGAAAGATTTTGGCTGCTTTGTCACAAATCAGGTAGCTGGGTTCCTTGGAGCTATTTCAGCATGTTCTATTCTTTTCTATTGACCAACAAATTTGCTTCTTGCCAATACCATGCTGTTCATATCACTGTAAATTTTTAGTATAACTTTAAGCCTGGGATTTTGGTGCTTCCTGCTCGATTTCTTCTAGTTCTATATGATTTTTTTTAATCAAAGAGAAAAAAAAAGCAAAACAGAAAAAGGGCTTGAAACAACACAGAATTTCAGAAAAAAAAGCACTAAGAAATTACTAGTTGATAAATAACATTGTTTTCTTAGATCTAGTTGTTAAAGTTACAAAATTAAAGAATTAAAGCATACAAAGTGGACATTCAACAGTGAGACTGCAAAGAAGTTCAATGATCCAGTAACATCTTAGCAACATGATTATCAGTCCTACACTCTTAAACATACATGCAGCCATATCCTCTAGAGCACTTCCTTTTCTTCTTTTTACTTTTTAAATCCATTATCTGTTTAGTTATATCCTGTTTCAGGTTGCTCAGTACCTTACTGACTTGTTTTGTTCTTTTTATATACTTTTAATCACCTTATATAATTCTGTTGCATTGTTTTTGAGATTCTCCTCATCCATGATCCATGGATCAGCTTTGGTGGAGCTCTGAGACTTTTGGAAGTATTTCGTTACTTTTTTATCTACTTTTTTTTGAAGGTAGCAAAATACAGCAGAACAAGACAGAACAAACCCATGTGACCACAATGCAGTAAAACTACCACAAAACCTCAGAGCAGGTCACCAGGACACGAGCAATGGGTTCAATAGTACAGCCCATTTTGTTCACATTAGCTGTTCTTTCAATCAGGTAGAGGAAAATGGAAGGAAATATCAAACTTTTAAAAACATAATATTGAATAAAGCAGTACCATTAATCAAAACTGAGCAAAACAGTGATAAAAATATTTGCCTTCAAAGGGATGGTAGAAGGAAATCCCAATTACTTGCCATGCTGCATACATTCATCCTCCAAAAAGATACTCAGACTGCTGGTGCCAGCTTGCTAACAGGGTGGTGGGGGGATGGATCAATGTCTGATTCTTAGCCTGCACACTGGCAGAGCCCCAGCTGCTTACCAGGGCGGCAAGCAAGCCACCTGTTCTCCCAGCACTGAAATTTCCAACATGATGCAGAGTTCAGGAATCACTGATAGTTCTCTCCCTGGTGTGCCAGTGGCTTGCCAGGCCCCCAGCTGCTCACCAGGGGGGCGACTAGGCCACCTGTCTCTATATGAATTTTAAAACTTTTTTTCTGGTATTCTAAATAATATTATTAGCATTTTTTGGGATTCCATTCAATCTCAGTGTAAGTTTTGGAAGCAGGGCTATTTTGACTATATGGATTCTCCTTATCCAGGAGGAGAGGCTATATTTATTTTTTTATGTCCTCTTATATATCCTTTTATAAAGTACTATAGTTTCATTGTATTGGACTGTCACACCTTATTTAATTTCTAAGTGTTTAATTTTATTATTATTTCTTTGTTACTAGAGTGCCTTACCTCTAATTTTTTATTGATGAGTTTATTTTTGGTGTAGAGGAATGTTATTTAGTTTTGTCTGTTGACATATTGTTTTGTCTATTCTGCTTAATTTGTGAATTAATTCAAGGAGTCTGCTGATGGAAATTTTTGATTCTTCTATATATAAAATTTTGTCCTCTGCAAATAATGTTGTTTGTATTCTGCCTTTCATGTGCATATCTTTTTTATCCATTTGTCTTGCCTGTTGCTCAGGCTAATATGTTATGAGCTATATTGGGCAGGAGTGTTGATAACAGACATCCTAGTTTTTTTAGAGAAACCTTTCAGTTTTTTCACCATTTAAATTTGGTTTATCATAAATGACATTTATCAGATTGAGTTGAGAATTTTATATACCTTTTTCCATTAGAGTAGTTATCATGAAGGAATATTGAATTTTGTCAAAGCTTGTTTCTACATTTAACTGGTGAATTTTTGCCCTTGTTTCTGCTTATATGGTGTATTATCTTTATAAATTTGTGTATGGTGAATTATACCTATACCCTCAGAATTAACCCTAGTTTCTGGTGAGGTATCTTTTTGATGATTTATTGCATTCTGCTTTACCAATATCTTACTGTGGATTTTTGTGTATGTTTACATTAAAGAGGATTTTTTGGATCCTTTTCTGGTTTTAGAATCAGAGTAAGGTAGCTTTCAAGAATGATATTGGGAATACTTCTCTTTTTATTTTATTAAATTGTTTGAGCACTGTTGGTGTTAGGTCACCTGTAAAGTTCTTAGAGATGAGTGTTTAATTAATGAGGATTGAGGCCTTACTTTGTAGTTTTTCATATTTCTTCAATTTCATTTACTGATATTGGATTACTTAGGATTTTTATATCTGCTTGTTTCAGCTTTGGTTGTATATATGTATCAAGGAACCTATTGATTCTGAATTCTACATTTTGTTTAAGTACATATTCTCTTAGCAGTAATCAATAGTCATAGATTTTGGCAGAATCTATAGTGATTTCACCTTTTTCATTTCCAATTTTATTGATTTGGTTCATTTCTTCTTTTTTGTGGTAACATTGACTAGGAGTTTTTCTTTTTTTATTTTAGACACTATAGCTTTGAAGTCCAGCATTGTGATGCCTCCTGCTAACTCTTTGATTCACTGATTCTTTGCTTTACTCTTTACTCTCAATTTTATTAATTTCTGATCTGAGTTGTATAATTTCATTCCTTGTACAGACTTTGGATTTGGATAGTTTTGTCCTTGTAGGATGCTAAACTGCATCATTAGGTTGTTTATTTGAGCTCATACTATTTCTCTGTTGCAGGCTTTCAAAGTTATGAATTTCTCCCATAGTGCTATTTTCATTGTGTCCCACTGCTTCCAGTATGTTTTACAGGCAATATTGTTTAATTGTAGATATTTTCTAACTTCTTCCATAATTTTATTTCTTCTGTAATGCGTTGGTCACTTAAAAGGTACTGTTGAGTGGGCTGCCCCCAGGATCCAGCCATGGTCGTGGTGGAACCCAGGTGGCTGCACAAATAAGAAATTCACCCACCATCTTGGTAAGCACCTTCCTTGGGCGTAAGCCAGGAGGAGAACCAGTGAGCAGCCCCTGAGATACAGCCACAGTCATGGTGCAACCCAGGCAGCTGCACAAAGAACCAATTCACCTGCCCTCCTAGTATGCACCTTCCTTGGGCATGAACCAGGAGGAGAACCAGTGAGTGGCCCCCAAGATCTGGCCACAGCCATGGTGGAAACCAAGTGGCTGCCCAAAGAAGCAATTCACCTGCCCTTTTGGTGAGCACCTTCCTCCAGTGTGAGCCAGGAAGAGACCCAGTAGTGTCTCCTGTGTGCCTACCATGAACTTGGAATCAAACATCATCCTACCCCCACACCATTTAGCAACTTGGGGCAGAGGTCAGAGTATCTCTTGGCAGGATGTCTGTATGCAATATAGCAAATATGGGGGGTCTCCTCTATCTTATATTTCAAAACCAATGTTGTTTTGGTTTTGTTTCATTATGATTACTTGTTTTACTCTATTCAATTTTCTCTTTTGGTTTGTTTTATAATGTTTTGTCTTTGGTTTGATTTTGCTATACCTAATTGACTAGACAAGTATTATGAGGATAATGAGATATACTATGGTACCTATTACTGTTATCCCAGTAACCTGCTGTGAAGTTCTGTACCAAATTCACTGCACTGTCTCAGTTGGTTTTGTTGTCTTATTCTGTTGTATTTCAACTACCTTCAAAAGAAAAAAAGAAAGAAACAAAGATACTGTTTAATTTCCATTCTTTACCACATTTTCTGTCATTGCTTTTGCCACTGATTTGTAGGTTGTTTGATAATCTGATAATACTCACTGCCTAATTTGATTCTTTTGCATTTATTTAAGCATGTTTTATGGGCTAACATGTTGTCTATGTTGGAGAACATCCCACATGTTTCTGGGAAGAATGTGTTTTACGTTGTTGGAGGGAGCACTCTGTAGACATCTACTGAATTCATTTTTTCAAAGTTTGGTTCAACTATGATATTTCTTTGTTGATATTTATTTACCCATATGTAGCAATGATATATTGAGGTCCCCCATGATAATTGTGTTATTGTTTGTCTAAATTTTTACATCTACTAATATTGGCTTCATGAAGTTGAATGTTCCAGTGTTTGTACACATATGCTTAAAATTGTTGTGTCTTCCTGTTAAATTGTTCCTTTAACTATTGTATAGTGTCCTTCGTCTCTTTTGATCAGTTTTGGCTTGAAATCCACATTGTCTGTGACTTATATAGCTACTTTTACTTTCTTATGTGTTCCTATTGCATGGAATATTGTATCCCATTTCATTGATTTTTAGTCTCTGGGTTTGTTTGAAGTAAATATTTCTGTTGTATAATGCACATGTTTTAGACTTTGTTTGTTAATATATTTTTGCCAAGTTTTGTTTTTTGATAATAAATTGAGACATACTCACTTTGAGAGTTATTACTGAAAACCATATACTTATTCTTTCCATTTCATTATTTTTCTGTTTCTGAATTCCCCTTTTCCCCATCTTCTTAACTGCTTACTCCGCTCATGTCTTAATTCTATTTGACTTACTACTATTCTAAAATTCATTATCTCTTCACATGAAATCCCTATGTTTACTTCTAACACTGATTTGGTGTTAATGAATGTCTTGAGATGTTCTTTGTCATAAAAATATTTTATTTCTCTATCATGAGAAAAATTTTCAGAAGATATATAATTCATAATTGAAAGTTGTTATTTTCAAGGCTTGAAACCTTCACTTCACTTGCTCTTGGTTTTGGTGGTTTGTATTGAGCATTCTTCTGTAATTCTTTGTAAGTCATTCATTAATTTTTCCTAAGAGTGTTTAAGATTTCAACATTTCGCTGAATTTATGCTGTTTTCACTTTAAGGTAATGTTGCATAGTTCTCATTTGATCATGACTGTGAGGAATTCTATTTGTGTCACTTATGTCTATTACTTCCCCTATATTTGAGGAGGTTTCTGTTATTTCTAGAAGTAGATTTTCATGCATTTGTGATGTATTCTCAGCTTTGACTTATTCCAGTTAATCCCAGCTTAGTCTTTGTTGCATTATGTAACAGCACAGAGATCCATTATTCATGTTCTTCTGCTGTTTTTATAGTGACATTACACAGTTGGTTTTGAAACCAACCAAATGTTGTATTTTTAAAATTATGTTTTCACATTGGTCACTTTTTTACTGGGAATAGACGTCTTAAGGATTTGAACTAAGGTCACAAAGAACAAATACTCTAGCTTGTCAAGTTCAGAAGCCAAGCCCAGCTTCAGGTGCTCTGAGTTGGAAAGTCTTTACATTGTGTATTGAAATTCTCATCCTACTCTTTGGAGGATCTTTGTAATGGATCCCTGTGCTGTTACATAATGCAACAAAGAGTAGGATGCTGCCCATATTTTTACTGTACTTTTTAATTCCTGGATTTCTGACTAAAATTATTTGGTAGATTATAGTGCTTTACTAAGCTAATTGTTCATGTTTTGTATCATTTTGTTTAGCTCAGGTAGCTTTTGTTTAGTGTTTTCTGAAGCCCCCTGATCCTTTGTTCATTATTTCCATTATCTGTTTAGGTACATTCTGTGAAACTTCCAAGTATCTCAGCAATCTGTTTTTTCATACCTCTACTATTATACTTTTAAGTTATTCAATTGCATGTCTTTCTATCACCCACATTAATACTCATTGGATTGGCTTTGGGAATTGAAAATTTTTTGAATACTTATTGCTCTTAACCATAGGAAAAAAATCATCAATTATAATATGAACATTAAGCCAACCTAGATATCGACATGTGCTAATTTGTAGTAAATGTGACAGGAATATCTACACTAATGATAGAATGAAATAACACAGAGTTTTGTATCTATAGATTAAGAAAGCCTATCCAGACATGGTTATGCACACCTATAATCCCAGCATGCAAAAAGATTAGGCAGGAAGATCCTGCAAATTAAGGGCCAGCTTGGCTACATAGTGAGTTCAAGGCCAACTTAAGTTATATACTAAAACCCTGCTTCAATGAAACCAAAAAAATTAGTAAATCTTAATGATTACACTACTGAAAATGTAGATGGTTGGGAATAGGAGAATGTAGCAGGAAAAGTTTTAAAGTATAAACTATAGAAGGTGAGAAGGAGCCCAAATTAGACAATGTACCCTGTTAGAGAGTAAAATGATATTTGTAGGTTTATATTAATATAACAGAAAAAAATGATAACTAGAAGATCAATGTAAAAAGCAAGAAAACCAAATTGTATGAATAATGCAAGCAAGAAATTAAAGAGAAAAATTTAATGAAGAATATAAAGGAAAAGGAGGAACAAAAGAAAGAATAAAAATATTGTAGAAAGACACTTAATAATCAAGGAACAAAGACAAAAAAGAAATGCCACAAACCCTGATAAGCCAGTGAACAGGAACAAGGAAAGGAAATACAACAATGAAAAAAATTTCTGTTTTTGAATGACTAGTTTCCCTCTCAGGTCTGTAAATTTGGAGTTTAGAAATTGTCAGTTTTCTTCACCTAGCCTTAAGGCCAGTGGCAATATGCAAATTAAAACATGTCTCTGTTCATGCACATAATAGGGAAGGCATTTGGACTCCACATTTGTCCAGAGAGTAGGATGAGAATTTGAATACACAATGTAAAGACATTCCAACTCAGAGCACCTGAAGATGGGCTTGGCTTCTGAACTTGACAAGGTAGAGTATTTGTTCTTTGTGACCTTAGTTCAAATCCTTAAGGGGAAGTCTATTCCCAGTGTACTCCTAGGGTGCAACTGTCTCCATGGCTCTCTCTCACCCAGTCACTTTGAGAGGGAATACTAGTCACAATGAAGTGAATGCTCTCTCAGTTGCCTTGAGTCCTAGGTGCAAATACTCTCTTTCCTACAATGGTGTTCAGTTCCACACTCTGTTCAGGTAGATGGCTGTGGTCCTTTTGGATGCTTTTCTTTGAGGATTTGATGAAATCGAATCTCCACAGTTTTCCTGTAGATCAAAACACTCATGGCCCAATCTACCACTGAACCAGTCCACTGCTGCCATTTTAGGTGGATAAAATCAGGTGGGTAGAAAGTTTAGACTCTTTCACTCCTTTCTCTGTACTGTGGCTCAACACTGTCACTTTTGACTTGATTGTCAGTTTCTGCCTATTTTCAGTGGATGATCTTCATCTCCTCTTCCACCTCCTCTTCATCCTCTCCTCCTCTTCCTTCTCTTATTCTTTCTCCTCCTCTTCTTCCTTCTCCTTCTCCTCTTTCTCTCTGTCTTTCTCTCTCCCTGTGTCTCTGTGTTTTTCTGTCTCTCTGTCTCTGACTCTCTCTGTCTCTCTCTCCCTGTCTCTGTCTTTCTCTGGAATTTGAGTAATTAAAATTTCGACAGGATGTTTTGCCACCAGTCATCACTCTTCTACTTTCTCAGTCACATAGTCATATTCTTAAAATCATGCAATTTTGCCTCAATTGCTCACCCCATGAATATTTCTGAGAGTGATAAGAAGGAAATTGCCCAGTTGAGTACAGTTTGAAAGGTCAACATGGTAGCAAGTAATATTATCATTTCCAAATTCTAGACACTACCCCAAGGACCTAACACACCTTAGGAAATTGATTCTTTCCAACAACTTCTAAAGGAAAATATTAACATAATCATTTTAAAAATGAGAAAGTCAAACAATTAACAAATTTCAGGCTTTAAATTGAAACCTAATTCCTCTATCTCTAATATATGTGTTCTTAGGCATTAGAAGATAGTACAGAAGTTTAAAAGAAGATAGTTTGAGCAGCACTTACCTAGTATGAACAAAATCTAATGAGTGAAGAAGGAATATTAACGGGTTTAGAAGTCACTAAACCTGTCACACACAGTGCATTATGATACAAGATTTATACTTAATACTCAAATTAAAAACACATCACAGCATATTATATGAACTAGCATGTAGTCACAATGTGGGCATAGATGATATTTTTTTCTTTTATAATTATTATTGTTTCATTTTTATTAACTGAAATGTATTTTTTTCTAATCTTCAACTTGAGATTTCCTTTTAGCTACACTGTTATTTACCATTCTTCTCATTGACCCTTTCAAAATAATAATGTTTTTGGAATTCTTTAATTTTTTTCTCAATTGATTTAGAAATGGACATTTATGTCTAATCTCTTCTTTAAGAAATAAAATATAAGTAATATGGATGAATGTGAATAGTATACATGTACTACATGAAGAAATAAAGTAGCTTCTCATTATACTGTCATTGGTACCTGCCCAAAAGTGATTCCAAACCTAAAAAAAATAGTCCTCTCCTTAGAGGAATTAATCAATTTTATTGCCTATAATGTGCTCATATCCTATGGTCTTTCACTTATACACACATGAGATTGTCCCTCTGTGTTGGTGTGAGTTTTGTTCTAGGACTTTACATACATTCCAAAATCTATGGACGCTTAAGTCTCTTTCAAAAAGTTATGTGATAGTTCAATATAGACTATGAATATTCTACCTCCATACACTTTTTAATGATTTATAGAGTAGATATAATTCTGAATACAATGTAAATGATTTATATATATATATATATTTTTTTTGTTTTCCAATGTTTATGGAATTCTGACAAGAAACCTCTATATATGCTTACTATAGGTTCAACTTAATTCTAACAATTGAAACTCAAGATTGCAACCTGAAGATAGAAAGGCAAGCTACAGTAGTTAATGGCTCTTTTGCTGGAATTACTAAATGTAGGTTCATATACACATTAGTCATTTCCAACAAAGGTTATTATAGTACCAAGAAAGACATATATACATATAACTTCTTGTAGAATTCAACTTATACACAGTAAAGGTAAAATAAGTATAAGAATTCCAATAACATATATTTTAATATTTAAGAATAAATTTGAAATAAAAGCATAAAATTATTTCAAATAGTTACCATTAAAATGGCCTTTTTATTTTTAAGGTGGTAAAATTAAACAGAACAAAACAGAACAAAACAGATCACAAGAAAATAATATAAGAGACACAGATTTCAATGCAAGACAACTGGGGATCTTCACCATCTATCATACTGTCTCTTGTTTTCTTCCAAATAGCCATCCATATCTTCGCACACAGTGAATTCCTACAAAATGAAATAGCATCAAACTGATCAGAACAGGATGGTGAAGGCATTTTAGGTCTTGAAGACCAGACAATAAGGAAGTCAACAATGGCTGCCATAATGTCTCTTGTTCTCTTCAAAATGGCTGTCCACACCTTCATGTATGTTGAAATTAAACAAAACAAAATAGACAAATATCACTGTGTACAAAGAATAACAGTATTGATAGATTTCATGTCATGATACTACAGAATTAGCACTGGGTACCTTAGTGTCTTTTTTTCTTCAATGTATCTGTTCATTTCATTGTGCATTATATAATCAATTCTCACAAGCTGTCCAGAAGTTCTACACATGCATGAGTCTCTACATGTACACCTATTCTTTCTGTATTAAAGGGAAAAATAAATCAAAACAAGAAGAAACAAATTGCTACAAAACACAAAATGAAAGATATATATAAAACCACAATACTAGGTGATCTACAGTAGTTACTATGTTGTCTCTTGTTATTTTCAGCATAATTGTCCATAAAATCAGGCATAGTATAATTGAATGTAGCAGTTCATAGCAATATTAATAAAAACAAAACATTGGAGACAGTATAGGACTTCAAAAGCAGTTAATAATCAAGCCAGAATGAGTATCCTAGTGAATCTTGTCTTCAGAGTAGTTGCCTATAGACTCAGACTTGGTACTATCAAGCATATCAGATTCAAATAAAGCCAGCCATGGCAAAATGGCCATCTAACAAACTGGATTCAAATAAGATCAGTCATAGTAAGACAGTGTAAGTAATACAGGGCTTCATATTAAGTTAATAGGATATTTAGGATAGTTACTGTGGTATATACTGCTATTTTTGGAATAGCTGTCTATACCCTCAAATCTAGTACTAATAGACATGCTGTAACAGACTAAAATCAAACTAAACACTTTGATAACAATAAAGTGGATTTTAAATCCTAATATACTACTAACAATGTCCTCTGAC
>PVLA01019919.1:0-11248 GCA_004027455.1 Hydrochoerus hydrochaeris
AGGCAGGACTATGGAGGGGCGGGGCTCAGGATAGGGGCGGGGCCAGCATGAAGGGCGGAGCTCAGCATAGGAGTGGAGCTCAGGGGGCAGGCAGGACTGTGGAGGGGTGGGGCTCAGGATAGGGGAGGGGATTATCACCATAGGGGCGGAGCTCAGTGTGCAGGAGGGCTATGGAGGGGCGGGACTTATCGTAGGGGCGGGGCTCAGCTCATGCGGCGTATGCAAACAGGCTGTGTCACAGGGGCGCCCAGGATGGCCTCCATGTCCCCACAGCCTCAGATTTTGCCTGCCAGCCAGAGGGGGGCTGCAGTCCTCACCCACCTTTTTCTTCCAGGAGCCCCTGACGCCTGGTACGGCCTCGTGGAGCCGATTGATGGCCTCCCTGGGGTTGGAGGGAGAAAACTTGGAGGGGACCGGAAACGGCGAGGGCGGGGCCCAGAAAAGGATGCGGTGAATGAGAAAGGGGAACCCAGTGCACGAGGCCTGCCCTCTGCCCCAAAACCAACCCGGCTCTCCTTTCTGTGTCCACTGCATCCCTGGGAGGGGTCAGACCCTGGGCAGGACGGGGCCAGCGGAGGTCCCCTGCCTGAACCACCTCTGGGTGGCAGGAGCTGACCCAAAACAGCGCAGGAGACAGCCACGACCCCCAGGACACTGAAGGTTCTGTGGGTACAAAATAGCTCCGAGGATGTCAGGGTCACAGGGAGACACAGCCCTGACCAGCACGGGGCAGAGGACTGAGGCTGGGTGGCTGCTAAGGGAAACAGCCAGCCTCGCCTCAGAAGGGTAAACTGAGTCACCACCCAGTTCCACTCCTCTACAGCATCACTCAGCCAGGTGACACCATGGTGTGGGCAGACCTCAAGGACAGCTCGGCGGGTGGTGGGGTCATCTGGCTCTCTGTGCCACCCGCCCAGGACACCCCAGGTGCCACCCGCAGGTCCCCCAGCACCCTGTGGGAAATGGCACAGCAGTGGGCTGGTCACTTGTCCTACAGGGGGAAACCCAGTCTGGGAAGTGCGGGTAACCATCTGTGACACGTGTCGAGTGGGACAAAACTGAGATTTTTTTTTTTCTTTTTGAGACAGAGTCTGGCTCGCTACATAATTCAGGCTGGCCTTGAGCTCATTCTGTAGCCCAGGCTGGTCTCAAACTCACAACAACCCTCCCACCTCAGCCTCCCGAGTGCTGGGATGACAGGTGTAAGCCACCACGCCCAGCAGAATTGAGATGTAGTTCCTAGCACCCCAGACCCATGGTGCTACCAGCTGGGCATTCCCCAGGGAGGCAGTTAGAGGTACCTGTCTCCATTGGGCCTTCCGGGATCCCTGGCAGTCACCTCCCATCCCAACTCATCATCCCTCAACAGGCCTTGAGTCAGCCAGGCAGGGCCAAGTCCCCAGGTGGCCGCCGAGGGCTCACCTGGTCACCTGGGTCCGGGTGCTGAAGTCCAGGGAGCGCATGGATCTGAGCACCTCAATGCAGCCCATGTACTGGGGACAGAGAGCAGTGTCAGCACAGAGCCATGGTCTGGGCCCCCTGCCAGTTAGTCTCAGGCTACCCTCAGTCACCACCCTGGCCCATCCTCTGCCCTGCCCCAGGGCCTTTGCACCTGCCATCTCCCCCCTCCTCCCGCCCTATTGCCAGGCCCGATTGCAGTGTCACCCTGAACCCACAGTGACTTTGTCATGCACTACAGTCTTTAACCACCCGGAACCTTAGGGAGAGGAGTGAGCGGGTCATAACCGTCACCCTCCCATCCTGTCCCGCTGGAAGATGCAGGACGAGGCCATGCTGCTGGGGGTGTGCACAAGCTACCCCAGACACGGGAGGTGGCGTCATGGGTGCCCGGGCTGGAGCAGGGATGGAGCTGCCTTCCGGGGCAATGGAAGGAATATTGGAGGGGCGCAGGACACTACAGGCAGTCCAGATGCCCTGGATCTGCACTGCAAAATGACAATGGCCAAATCGGTTTTGCCTTTTTTTTTTTTTTAAACTGGGGATGGAAACCAGAGCCTAGGCTCAAGCTTACAATCCTCCTGCCTCAGCCTCCCAAAGTGCCACCGGGAACACAGGTTTGCACCATTGTGTGTGCTGGGGTGGTTACGCAATCAGTTTTTTTGTTTTAATTCAATCTCCCTTGACTCAACCTGAAGACCTCACCACGCCTTGCTTATTTTGTGATTTTTATCTGGTTTCATTTTTTTGTTTTGTCTTTTGAGATAGAATCTCTCATGATGTAGCTCAGGCTGACCCTGAGCTCACTTTGGAGCCTGGGCTGACCTTGAACTAACTCACAACAATCCTCCTGCCTCAGCCTCCCAAATCCTGGGATGATAGGTGTGTTTTTTAAAAAAATATAACAAACCCCACTGCCCAGCCCTGCCTGAGATGGAGGTGGGTACAGGACGAGGCTGCTGCCAAGTGCACCTGCCCGAGCTCCGACTCCCAGCGGGTGGGGCCTCAAACCCGCACCCACGAGCCCACCTGCTGGGCCTGCTGCCCTGAGCGTTGTGGGGAAGCCCGGCCTTAGTGGGGTGCACTCAGCAGATGCAGGATTTCTAATTCACAATGAAGAAATTTATTCATGTTAAACCAGTGCTGTGGGACAAGCCTCCCGTCCCAGTGCTCAGGAGGCTGAGGCAGGAGGATGGCCAGGAGGTCCAGGCCAACCTGGGCTACAGTGAGACTCTGTCTGAAAAAAAAGCAGCAGCAGGAAGTGAGATGATGATGATGACAATTATCATTATGATTTAGCAAACAGTGCATGGGACACACACACTAAAATCTGTCCGCGTTCCTTGGAGATATAACAGATTCTGCTGCGTCTTTGCCAAAGCTAAACAACTCATGGTCCCTGCCTGGGATGGAAGAGAACCAGCTGTAAGCAGAAGCTGCCCCCAAGAGCCCCTGTCAGTGTCCCCTCACCTTTACAGAGGACGCTCTCTGTAAAGGTGCCAGTGGGGCTCCCCGGCCTGCACCTCATGGACCGGGGTGAGGTGGTCGGGGCAGGGTGTGAAAATGGCCACAAGTCACTGTCCAGCCAATGTGACATGCAGAGGGCCTCAGAAGAGGGCTGCCCTAAGAGTCCCATGACCACACAGGGCCACTGGCCCAGCCTGCTGGACATGTGTCCCCACTGACATGGGGCCAATGGTGACACTCACTCCACACACACACAGAATCTTGAGAAATGACAAGTGCTCTTTTGTCTTTTTGAGACAGGGCCTCGCTATGCAGTTCAGGATGGTCTTGAGCTCACTTTGTAGCCCAGGCTGGTCTTGAACTCACAACCATCCTCCTGCCTCAGCCTCCCCAATGCTGGGATGACCACCATGTGCCACCGTACCTGGTAAATGTCACTAAGTTGTCAGATAATGAATGACCCAGCGAAGGTTCATGGGGACAGTGGCCCAGGGTCAGCCCAGGGAGGCTCCAGGCCAAGCAAATAGCACAGACCCAGAAGTGGGAACCACTACGGAGGCCAGAGGGTAAGGCAGAGCCCCAGCATGGAAGCAGGGTAAGGGTTCCCCCCAGAGCTGAGCCAGGGGAGAGCTTCAGGCTGCAGGGGGTAAAGGGGCTGAGCCTCCTCACTTGCTGGGGGGGCGGTGTATGGGTGGTTGATAGATGATGGATGGATGGTGATGAGTGGAGGAGTGGACAGATGGATCATAGGCAACTCAGTGGTTCAATACATGGTGGATGAATGGATGGATGGATGGTGGATAAATGGGTGGCTGGATGGATAGATGGATGGATAAGTAGATGGGTGGATGGATGCGCCGGCGGGTAGATGGATGGTGGGTGACAGATGGATGCATGAGTGGATGGAAGGATGGATGGTTGGGTGGGTGGGTGAATGGATGGATGGATGGATAGATGGATGGATAGGTAGATGGGTGGATGGATGCGCTGGCGGGTAGATGGATGGTGGGTGGATGGATGGTGGGTGATGGATGGATGCATGAGTGGATGGATGGATGGATGGTTGGGAGGATGAGTGATGAGTAAGTCAATAGATAAGGTGGATCAGTGGGTTGGCAGATGGATGGACAGATGGACAGATGATGGCTGGATGCATGGATAAACAGCTGGGCCTGTAGGTGGACAGGTGGGCGGATGGATGGATGATGAGTGAGTAGATGGACAGATAAAAGGGTCCTAGGTAAACCATGGCTGAATAGCCAGTAGCTGGGTGACAGGTTGAATGATAGGTAGGTGGATAAATGAATGGATGAAGGAGGGAGGGATAACTAGAGGGTAGACTGAACAGTGAGTGGACAGGCAGGTACTACACATTCAACATATGTCGGACGTGCAGTACTTCAAAGGGTGTCCACCACTGCCTGTCCCAGGATAAGAGTGGCCAGCAACCCTCCCTCAAGCTGAACACAGGTCTCTGGGTGGGCGTCAACACTAGGGTCTGATATTCTAGGTCCATGGGGATGTCACTGATGCTACTGGTCTGGGTACCACACTCTCATCACTGATTTAAGCCAATCTGGAAGCCCCATTTCCCCTGCTATGAGGTATAGGAATCAGAATGTGTGCACCTCATTAAAAAAGAGGATCCTGAAGAAAGATTAGTTTTCTTTTCTTCTAGTGGAAAGGCCGGAGGCCGGGTCCACAAACAATGCCTGGTGCTGTGGCTGCCTCTTTGTGACCATGCGGAAAAATAAACCAGCCCACTTCAGATGACCACGCAAAAGAAAAAACGCGGATCTTGATTGTGGGTTGCTGCCAAGCTGCCTCCTACAGGTAGTGGCTGCCTATGCCCTGCACCGTGAGGGCCCCTTGGGAAGCAGGCAGCGCTCGATTGTGTAGAGAGAAAATCCAACAAGTCCAGACAGAACAAGATGGACACAAACGTGGGCAGCCACAGGCCCAGGTGAGAATTCCGGAAGGCACTGGGTCTTGGTCCACAGAACTAATGCTGCTTGGACGTGGCCTATTCAGCAGAGACCCCAAGCCAGGGATAAATGGTCACCAAGGACAAGAGCACGGGTCCCTGGGGCCATCCTACCTGCCACCAAAACTGAGCTGCAGACAACAGGATGGATCCACCCTGGACCCCGGAGCCCAGAGGTCCACACCCAGGTCCGTGCAGGGCCGGCTGCCTCTCCAGGTGTGTCATTGAGCTGGTGCCAGCATCACCGGCTGTGCCTCCAGCATGGCACACCCCCTTCCTGGCCATCTGCACACAGCTCGCCAGCTGATGTTCTCTCCTCCTCTTCTGTTTTTCCTTCACTGTCGCCGTGGTTGTCTGAGAGGCTCTCACTCTGTAGCCCACTCTGACCTCAAACTCACAGCAACCCGCCTGCCTCAGCCTCCTGAGTGCTGGGATGACAGAGATGCACCACCGCCCCGCCCCCGGCTGCTTCCTTGGTTTTGAGACACCTCGGTTAATGCAGAAAATGAGCAGAAAAATCTCGGCCGTGAGAAGCGACCAGCCCAGGTCTCCAGAAACGGCGGGCGCAGAGCTGGAGCCCAGCTGGACCCACATCCCAGTACAGCCCTTCTGGCCGCACTTGGGGATGCACAGGGCTCCCAGAGGGTCCGGGACGCCAAGAGGGTGTCAACTGGCTCTGAGCCTCCTGGCGTGAGCGGCAGGGCTGCTGCTCCTGAGGCTCCGGGGAGAACCCAGGCTCCCTTCCCGGTTCCTAGAGGCGCCCAGAGGCCTTGGCCCGCGGCCCCTTCCTCCATCTGCAGAGCGGGCCGTGCCATCGTCAGCCTCTCCAGGGCTCTCCCACACCCGCTCAGGGGGACACTGGACCCTGGATGGTGCAGGGTGACCCCCTTCTCAGCGTCCTGAACTGGGACTCATTAATCTGAGGGTCATTAATCTGCCAACCACACAGATTCTCGCCCTCTTGGGAGGAGCCTTTGCTGCAGGTCTGGGCCCAGATGACCACAGAACAACCATGGCCGCTCTGTGCCTCAGTTTCCCCACCTGTAACAGGGACCTCCTGGTGCAAGGGTGGTGCTCAGACCCGCTCATCCCATGTCTCTGACTTGGGGTGACTGGGGCAGGGGCGTTGCCGACCCCGCCTCCTACGCCTCAGCCAATCAAGAGGTTCCCTGGGGCGCTCAGGGCCTAGGAAACCCTGTGCAGGCAGCAGTGGCTTCCAGGACACAGGGCCGGGCTGAGGCTGCTTCACACTCACACTGTCCACTCCCGGCATGGCCAAGTAGCCAGCCCGCCTCTCACTGTGCCACCAAAGTTTACTGCCCTCGTCCCTTCCGGGCCATGCGGTTTCCCAAATCCCTGTTTATTTGCGCGCGCTGCTTCTGTCCCTCTCCTGGTATTGCACTGGGTTTGAACCCAGGGCCACCCCCATGGCGCGATATCCCAAGCTTGTTCTTATGTTTTACTGTGACGCAGGGTCTCCCTAAGGCACAACTTTGCCCACCCCAGGGTGAGCCCCAAACTGTTATCTTCCTGCCTCAGCCTCCCAGGGTGCTGGCCTTACAGGCGAGCGCCACTGCTCCTGGCTTTTTACTTTTCTCCTGTTTCCTGATTGCCTCTCCTGCTGCTCTGTTCCGCAGTGACTCTCTCCTCTCCTCCATGTCTTCGATCCCCAGAGGGAGAGGGCAAATACCATGCATGCTGGACACAAACTGTCCACCCAGGCCTGGGAGTCAGGAGCCAGGCCCAGACCTGTGGGTCCAGGCTGGACCTGGGGATACACAGGTGCCAGAGGTTCACTGCCAGCCTGGCCCCCTGCTGGGGTCTTAGCTTCCTGTGGCTGCTGTAACAAACACCCATCAGCCGGAAGGCTGAAAACAGAAAAAGCCAGCTGTGGCAGTGTGTACCTGTAATCTCAGCCTTTGGGAGGCTGAGGAAGGAGGATCTCTTCCAGTTTCGAGGTCAGCCCGGACTACATGGAGAGACCTTATCTTGAAACCAACAACAACAACAACAAAAAAAAAACAGAAATCTGGTCTCTGGCAGTTCTGAGGATGGCAATTCTGGGAGGGGTCTCCACATGGCCACACACGGCCCTCCCCCCTGCAAGCGCCAGGGGAGGGTGCCCCCTGCCTCTGCCAGCTTCGGGGACACCTGAGAGGCTTCTTCAGGGGCTCTCGGCTGGTGACTGCGTCACACTTGGTCTCTCCTCATGGAGACACAAGTCGTGACTCTGAGGCGAGCTGTCATCCAGCAGCAGAATCCCAACCCAGGACACCCACCAGGCCCCGTTCCACCTCAGGTCCCATCACAGATCCCCAGCGCACACGGATGTGGGGGTGACTCAGGCTGCTACAGGGAGGGGCAAATTCTGGGGACCCTTCTCAGAAAGCGAGGGCCCAGGGCCACCAGCTGCAGACACACCCCTGGGGCTCCTGTCCAGGGCTTCCCGCAGTCACCCCCGGTTCTGCCAAGTTGGGGGGGTCCCGCGTCACACACCCACAGTAGACAGCAAAGCCGGGTGCAGAGACCCAGGCCTGGGATTTCGGCTACCAGGGAGGCTGAGGCAGGAGGATCCCGGGTTACAGGCCACCCTGGGCAATTGAGTGACAATTTACATTTAAAAGGGGCAGGGCTGAGGCTCGGTGGCCAGCGGTGGCCTAGCAGGGGGAAGCCGGTCCAGGCTTCCAGCCCCTGCACCATCCAGAGATGAAAAACAAACCAAACCCACTCGGGGCACAGAGAGGCGACGTCAGCGTGCGTGGTGGTGGGGCGGGTCGCGTCAGTCCCCGCACTTCCCATGTGCCTGACACGGCCCAGAACAAAAACCCCGGGATCCATAAGGGCAGGTCTCTCGGGGCCGTGGGAGAGGCGAGGGCTGGTAGTGTCTTATCCGGGACCCCTAGATCTCGGGGACCCGCGTTAAAGACACCAACACCTCTACCCAAGGCCCCCCCACCATGGAGCTCTCCGAGCGCCCCCTCCTGGACCCCAACCCCACCCGGGGGGATGCGGGGGGCTGCACTTGCGCATGCGTCCTGACACCTCCGCCCCTCCCCACGTGACGCCATGGGAACCCGACTAGAGATGTGGGTCCCAGAGGTGGGGAGAGCGGACACCAGGGCCGTTAGGGTTCAGGCCCTGGACAGGGGTGCAGGGAGGGGCTGGGAGGGGGCCCCCGGGGGCGCACTCACCCTGACGATGTAGGAGACCCCGGGCCCCAGGACCCTGGCGTCGGGGTGCAGCCAGCCGTGCGCGGGCTTGTGGATGAAGCCGCCCTTGCGCGCCCACTCTTCGGCCGCGGCCTCCTGGGGCCCCGCCGCCGCCGCCCCCCGCGACCCCCGCGGCCCGCGCGCCCCCGAGGCCCGGCAGCGGCCGAGCGCAGGCAGCGGGCAGGGGGCGGCGCAGCGCGGCTCGCAGGCGCCCAGCACGGAGGCCAGCGCGGGGTCCCCGGGATCCGCCGCGCCCTCGGCCCGCGCCGCCCCCGCCGCCGGCCCGCGGCCCAGGAAGCCTCCTGGCGCCGCGAACTTCCAGGGCGCCCTGCGGGGCAGCAGCGCGCAGAAGGTGGTACGCGCCTCGGGCTCGGGGCCGGCGGGGGGCGCGCGGCCGCCCGGGCCCTGCGTCATGGCGCCGCCGCCTGGAGCCGCCGCGGGCGCCCGACCGGGATCGTGCGCCTGGCGCGGAGGCCGCCCCGCTCCGCCCGGCCCGGCCCGGCCCGGCCGCGGTGATGTCACCGCCCGGCCCAGCGCGCAGCCGCGGGGGGCTGCACCCCGGGGACCCCAGCCCCGCGCTGGGCGGCGCTCGGCGGGGCTCGGGGCGGGGCGGGGCTTCGCCTCCCAGAGCCTAGGGGGGTGGGGGGCGCCCCGCTGCTGCGCCCCGAGTTCCCTGGGGGAGGCTTGAGAACGAGGCGGAACCGATGGGGAAACTGAGGCTGGCCGGAGCGGGGCGGGGGGGCGCGCGGGCCGGGCCGGGTTTCTCCTCCCCTGCCGGGAAACCGAGGCCTGGGCGGGCCTGGAGGCCCTGCGCGCCCTGTGCAAACCTAAAGCTTGGGTCCTTCTGCACCGAGCACTAAGCACCGGGGCGTCACGGGGACCCCAGATCCAGGCTCCCCCGCCCCGCCCCGGGCGGGTGCGGGGGGGGGGGGACGACAAAGCCCGGGTGCAGGTGGCGAGGGCGGGGCGGGGCCACCGAGGAGCGATGGATAAAGCGGAGAAATGAGGTCACCGCGCCGGGGGGAGGGGCAGCACGCGGGAGAGGGAGGAGGTGCGCCGTGGGTCAGTTGCGCGTCTGCACCCCCCCCCCAGATGGGAGGCCGCGTCCGGACCCCACACCCGGGCTGCTGTCGGGGTCTCTGTCGTGGGGAGGGGGTCTGGGGCACGTCCCTGGGTGTGTCCTGGATTGAGGTCCCTGGAGGAGGAGACACCCACCCCTACCCCCGGCAATGCCCATAGTGGCCAGGGTTCCAGTCCTGCATTAGGCTGAGACCCGTGGCCTTGGACAAGTGTCAGGGTCACTGAGGAGCAGTTTCCTCTGGAGACCGTGGTCTCTGCCTCCCAAGTGGCTGTAAAGCCAAGGTGACCTTCACCAATATCTGGAGAGCAGGAGGCATCTAACGGCGGGTACCACAATACATCAAACTCCTGTGCGTCCCTCAAAACCCAAGAGCAGAGTTTCACCTTCCAGAAACCCCACCTGGCTCCCCCCACTCAAAATCTTGGCTCCACTCTGGCCTCCCCCAGGCTGGAGGCCTTAAAGTCTCTCTGTCCCCTCCAAACTGCTGCAGGACGAGAGAGTTTGGAGCTGGAAGTCACAATTCAGGTGTCCTTTCTAGGGCACGGACAGACACAGTTGATGTTGATGCTGAGATTTATTGGCCACAGCTCTAGGGGGCGGATGGGGCGGCAGGGGCCAGGTGGGCCCCGCTCCTTGAGAAGCAGGGATGGACCCAGGCTTGGCAGAAACCAGAGCTGGACAGTACCGGGGCCCTGGAGGCACTGGACAGCAAGTTCCAGGATACACAAAGCTCCAACTCTGGCCAGGACTGGACACGCTGAGCCGGCCTGGCCTGGCGTGACTGGTAGAGGAGAAACTGGGGCGCTACTGGGGCCTTGGGGTGTGGCCTGGAGAGACCTCAGGCACAGTGGGAAGGGAGGGAGGCTGGAGGCGGCTCCCTGTGTCCTGAGGCTGCCCTGGACCCCCCCACACTGCACCCCACTTCCCCAGGGCAGGCCGAGCAGGTCAGGGCGCAGTGTCCGGGGCCAGGCTGGCTGCCTGCTTGGAGAGGCGGAAGCCCATGCTGTAGGCCGGGGCCCTGGCTCTGTTCACGGTGACCTGCTCCGGGAAGTGGCTGCCTGGCCCCGGCATGTCCTCTGACGGCTGTGGGGTGCGGGGCCGGCCCAGCATGGTAAAGGCCGGTGGGCGCTGGCGGTAGGCATTGGGGTCCGGGCTGTCGTACTGCCCAGGCCCCGGGATCTCGGCAGGGTCCTGCAGCAGGCGGACAGCGGGTGTGCGGCCCACCACCGTGTAGCTGGGGCTCCTGGGTTTGACCAAGATCTGAGAACCCCAGAGCGGCGGCATGGTGTAGGCATTGGGGGCTGGGACCGAGGTGTCGGGGGGCTTTGGCTGCAGGCGCAAGCCCAGGGTGAACGCTGGGGGCGTCCGCTGACGTACAGGGGGCACCTTCTCCGGGCTGTAGGCACCTGGGCCGGGCGTCACCTCCAGACCTGTAGGAGCAGCGAGGCAGGGATGACACAGGGCAGTGATCTCCCCCATTCCAAGACAATGTGCATCCTGGAACTCCTACATAAACCATGCAGCCCCAGGGCATTCCTCCCACTGCCTAAGACTAGCTGGTTGCCCACTATGGCTTCCCTTTCTCATCCCTCCCCCTCAGAGCTGTTCCTCAGGCCCTAGCCAACCCCATCAGCCCTCCTCTCCCCCTGCTGACCATTCCCATGCCCTCCTCTAGGCAGAGCTCCTCCTCTGGCCCTCCCAGGACCCCACCAGCCTGCACCTTCCTCTCTCCCTGAGGTGCCATGGCCCCTGCTGGCTGTGAATCTCCAGCAGACTGGGCCTCATGGGACTGTGGGACTAAGCAGGTGGAGGGGGGCAGTGAGGAGTAAATGGGGGTGGCGAGCAGGTCCATGAACTGTGACCACAGGGGAGATGAACCGGCCAACATGTGGGTGGGGGTGGGCGGGTGGATGAGTGGATGGGTGGATGGATGGATGGATGGATGGGTGGATGGATGGATGGGTGGATGGATGGATGGATGGATGGATGGATGGATGGGTGGATGGATGGGTGGATGGATGGGTGGATGGATGGATGGATGGATGGATG